>JAHBCN010007739.1:0-42134 GCA_019359885.1 Listronotus oregonensis | reverse complement strand
AGATCAGTATTAATAAACTGCATCAAAGAAATACATATGAATTAACTTTATAAAATCTGTTATTAATTGTGGCTCTTTACATTACTCTTAAATTAAAATGGCTCAACTAAAAATTTGATTACAGTTTTGTAATGCAAATTAAATTGTCTGAATATATTATTAATTTTATTTATTATTAATAAAAAACAGGCTGACAACAAAAAAATTCATATGCTCTATAATCTCAAATACGGTCTAAGAAAAACCTTGGTACTTTCACACATAAAAATTTATTTATTATTCTTAAGTATGCATTAGCTATTACGGTTTTAGTAAGAAACTCTTGTTAATGGTAACATTTATTAAATTGCCCCGAAACCGGAAGATATGGCAAGCAACTCACTCTTCTATTGGCATAAGTTTAGATTTACTCTCAGGGCTATGTATAGACGTATAAACATTTACTGGAGAGTGTACAAAAGTATCTATTTCTGGCTCCTCTTTTATTGTTGAAAAATCTGTAAACAATTTTTGTCCTTCCATTATATGATCGTTTTTCTGCCACTATGTTACAGTTGCAGTTAAAGCCTTTGTCGATTTCTGAATTTGTTAGGTAACACTTGCATATAGGGTTTTCCCCCCTATTTTTGAATTTTTTGGAAAATTTTTATATAGTCATATTCTGGGGTCCTCGGGGGATTGCAAATATCGGCGGAGAAGAGAAATTATGCGTTTATTTATTTTTTTTAATTAAACAAGCTTACGGGACCTTGGAGTAAATAGGGGTGCTGGGCGGGGAAAAAACGTATAGATTAATAATTATTCAGAAAAACATGACACACACACACAAAAAATCCATTGACAAAATACGCAGAAAATCTAAAAAAACAACTTTTAAGTTAAATAAAAAATATATATAGGTTAAAAATTTAATTTTTTGATTATAAATTTTTTTATTCAAATTTAAAATAAGTATCAACAGTGTTGCCGGATTTAATAATTTTGGGCACTGTTGTGTTTAAATTTTTTGATATTTCTTTTATGTCTAAATTTTTAATTGGGAAAAAAAAAAGGTACTAACCACAACTAACCAAAACTAACCATGACCGACTAAGGGCTTTTAATTTTGTCTGGCAGTCATGGTTAATTCTGGTTGGTTAAAACAGGAGGGGCCCTTTTTTAAATACGTCCCCGTTTTTTCACGTCTGAAATATAATTGGGGAAAATAAAAAGTGTTTTAACCAGAACTAACCATGACCGACAAAGGGGGGTTTAATTTTTTTTAAAAGTCGACGGTTAATTCTGGTTATTAAAGCAGGGGGTCTTTTTTAATACGTCCCCGCATTTTCACGTCTGAAATATACTTGGGGAAAATAAAAAGCTGCTTTGCTAACCAGAACTAACCAGACCGACTGAATTTGGGGGTTTTTTAATTTATTGAAATGCTAACCACAACTAACCATGACCGATTGAGGGCGTTTGATTTTGTCTAAAAGGTCGATCATGGTTAAGGTTAGTTAAAGAAATTTTTTTTAATACGTCCCCGCATTTTCACGTCTGAAATATAATTGGGGCAAATAATAGGGAAAAAAAAAAGGGGAACCAGAACTAACCATGACCGACTAAGGGCGTTTTTTTTGTTAAAAGGTCGATCATGGTTAATTCTGGTTAGTTAAGGCAGGAGGGTTTTTTTAATACGTCCCCGCTTTTTCACATCTGAAATATATTGGGGAAAATAAAAAGCTGTTTGCAACCAGAACTAACCATGACCGACTAGAATTTAAATTTGTCTGAAATTCGAGGACGTTTAAAAAAAAAAGACCGCGCATGCTTATATGCTGGAATATCTTTCTTAGATAGTCTCTCCTGTTAAAGCGGCTTTTTTTTTCCCCAATTATATTTCAGACGTGAAAATTTGGGGACGTATTAAAACAGACCTCCATTTGGCAACACTGCACGCTGACGTTTTTGTCAAAAAGGGAGTTTTCGCAATATGGAGAAAATCAATGATAATTTTAAATCTTAAAATCAAAATAAAAAATATTAAAAAAAAATAATTTCTCTTCTCCGCCAGTATATTTGCAATCCCTGAGGACCCTAGAATACGACTATATAAAAATTTTGCCAAATAATCCAAAAATAGAAGAAAACCGTATATGCAAGTTTTACCATTTGTTACTATTTTGAACTGACTAATAACTAATTATAATTGCCCTTAAAGTACAGAAAAAAAATTAGTTTGAACTAGTTCCTAACCTAAAAATTTTATATGTCATCGATTTGAGGGTTATTTATTCAGCCCCGTTCTAGGCTTGGACGCTAGTCAATTCATCATTCGCCAGTTTGGTCCACCCCATATCAAGGCTTAGCAAGAGGCAAAGCAACTCTTCTGCGTTGTTTACACCCTAAACCTTACTTTAGTAAAAAATTTTGGGCTTGCCATATGTAGTCTTGCCTTTGGCTTTAGGTGAAAATTAAAGCTGTTGCAAGGCATCTCTAAGTGATCCTATATGCAGTGATGCGCCAGATATAACCAAGGAAGTTTTAAACGTGTATGGAAGCCCAATCTATGGCCCATTCGATCAAAAAAAGTCCAGCCCAGTATAAAAATAACTGTCAGACTTGGCCTTGCCTATTCTGCGCAATAACAAAATTCCATGAAAAAAAGGGTTTCCCACTTACACACTGATAAATCAATGTGCAGTTAGGAACACATTATACTTTTATGAGAGCCGGAATATCTTTTTTAATGCATCGGGGACGCGGCGCGTATGATATCCGCGTGTACCATCCCCCAAACCCTTGGCGTCTCGTCTCATCAATCGCCGTTTTCGTTGTGGTTTGTGCCCTTTGCGCCGTATTAGTTTCGGTTGTTTTGCCTTTTGTGATTATATTTTGTGGTTGCAGGAGTTTTTTGGATTGATAAAAACATTTTTATTTTAGTGATTAGTGTTTATTTTATTGTGACTATATATTATTTTGTGTTTATTGTTTGTTACTTAATATCGTAACAAAATGACTGGGGGTTGTATGGTTTTGTCTTGCAAATCCAAGGGCAACATACCCGGGATTTTTTACTTTAGGTAAGTATTTCTTATATTTAAATTAGGTGTTTCTTATGAGACGTAACGTTAGGTAACCGAATAAATAATAATACCTATATCAATTATGAATAATAGAAAATAAAATATTCATGGGAAATAGCAGGGGGAAAGTAAGGCAATCTTAACTATCTTTTAGATGATTACCAAAGTTTGTGTGTTTCTGGGGATTTAAAAAAAAAATAAGGTTTACATTTAGGTACTTTTTTTTTCATTTAACAATTTAGTTTAAAATTTTTTTTAAAAAAATCGTGTTTTATTTTTTTACAAAGATTTTTGGTAAAAATACAAAACTCCCGAAAATATCAAGCATTTAAATAGAGGGCTGTAAAGTATTTTTTCCATATTATATCAGATGATATAAAATCCAATATTACACAATAATTTTAAATATTCTACAGTGATATCGTTAAATAACCAACAATTTTGTGAAAAAAAAAAAACAGTGAATGTTTAAATTTGACATATGGTGATGTTAACTTTATAGATAGTAAAAAAGAATTGGAAGTCGGGCCCCCGCCCCCCACTCATTGCGCAAACCCGCATTCCGACCCCCGATTCCCGCTGCCCTGCACGGCTGGACAATTTTGTTCTACAGTATTGGGCTTCCATACATCTTTAAACTTCCTTGGATATAACCAGCTTCTGTGAGGATCTTTTTTTTGTTTTTACCCTGGGCCACCGCTTCAAGATAAAATTTTAAAAAAAAAGGGTTTTGAAGTATAAATGGCCTTTATCGCTCACAGCACTGAGCCAAAGAAGAAGGCGCTTATTAATTGGCGGCTAGTTCCCGTTCGATTTTCACGAGCAAAAACACGTTTTTCAGTGCCACAATGGTCGTTATCCACGAAAAAGCTTTAGCTTCCAATCGCGTACCGTACTAGGCAAGAATTTTTTAAAAAAAAAAATATGGTAAAAGTGAAAGGAAGGGGAAATTTTTTTTTTTTTTTTTACAAAAAGGGGGTTACTTAATTCCCCCCCCCTGACACGATACGGGGAACTGCTAGCATGGTCTACTGATCGGACCTGGCAAGGGGTCGACCGACCCTTTGATGTTGCTTACACACTTATGATACGGCTTCTCGTATTTAGTGGAGACTCCAACGTTTTATGGCTCTGGATCATATGGGAAGGCAATGTTGGCGTTTGATGTACGGTCCGCATCACACTGAACGGATTTTTAAATTTATTACATTATTTTAAATAGGACTGCGTTGACTGATCGTCATCGGACGCATAGCACGCCCATCTTATTACAGCCTCTGGCTTACACGGAACAAAAAAGGGTTAATTTAGGGTTGTTAAAAAAATCAAGCTATTGCAACGCACTTCTAGGTGCTCCGAAATGTAGAGATATTTAAAAAGTTAATAATTGAAGTTTTACAATAAAAAATGTTTCCTAATTATATTTTATATTTTATTTAAATTTCTTTTTTGGAAAGCATTTTTAATGTTGGAGGAAGTGAATTATTAATTTACGTTTATTAGTTGTTTGATGCTGAGGAAGAAACACTTTATATTGCCCAGTAAACACAACGCCAATGCGCTAAGAAGCGTACGGTACCAAAAGAAAAAGAGGTTGTTTAAAAACTACATTTATCGCATTTAATTTTCTACATTTTCTCAGGATTTAAGAACATATCAAATTGCCGCACTTCTTGATAATTACAATGATCACATTTAAATGTATCAGTTTTAATGTTTTTTTTAATGTAAAAGTGGGTGTTTAATTTAGATTAGTTTTCTAAAAGGTTTTGTAATAATAGTATGCACATTTAAACATACACCAATTTACTCTGGGTTTTAATACAGGAGAAGATGCATCTTTGTAGTAGCCTTGTAGATCGTTTTATAAGAACATTGGTTGCATTTAAACATCTCAAGCTCTTCAGAGTTTTTATGTCGGAGGTTGTGACTTTTTATACTATATTTGTGGATTGTCTTATACTTACACAGACCACACTTGAGAAAAGACTGCCCCAAAAAAATAATTTAACTTATTTTTAAGCAATTTGGGATGAAAATAATAAAATTATTGATTTAACAAAAAAAAGCACAAAAATTATGTTAAAAAATAATAATTAATTTTTAGATTTTGAGGATAAAAAAATCTTTTGGGGCCTAAAAGTGACTATTAAGACGTCTATTAGAAACCTTAACTGTGAGGTCATTGAATGTGCCTTAAATAAGCTCAAAGAAGTTACCTTTAGAGTTGAAAAAAAAGATCATTAATATATTACAATGTTGTGGCGTACCACGTACTATAGTTACAAAACCAATGTACCATATAAAAATTATAATTCGGAAATGATCCAAAATAGCTCTATAGTTTTTAACTTGATCAGTATCAAGGATGGAATTTATTGTTAAGAGCTTAGGTGCTTTTAATACCTATTCGGTAACAATAAAATAAAAAAAATTATTTACCTTTTTGCTCGCGTTTATGTCACTATGACACATAATATTTTTTCATAATTCAGTTTTTGTATAATACAACGTGGCAGTGTTATAAATTGGATAATACCATAGTTTTAAAAATCTTATAAAATTACAAAAGTTAAAAAAGGCAAAATTTAATGGAAATCCATTTATTTCTTGCATCGCATTTTCGAACACATTATAAAAAATTACTAATATTAGGTACTGCAAGTATCACCGTGTATTTAATAAAGAAATATATGGATAAAAAGAAGCAGTCTAAGGTAAAGAAGGAAAAAAACTATTAAAGAATTTCCTACTATTGAAGAAATTCAAAAAGTTTATTGAAGACTTACCTTTTGACGCTGTTAATACTGATAAAGCCATAACCTTAAAAGATTTATTAGGTGAGTTATCGGAATTTAGCGAAGATGAAGACTGGAAAGAACTCATTGCTAGCGTGCACACTATGTATAAAGATAACCCTACTCAAGTACAGGAAGAAGAAACAGGTATTTACATTACTCGGACCCAATAAAATAAAACTGCACCGAATTTCCTAAAATTCTTTTTTCTCAAAATTAGTTATACCAAAAGTGAAAGATTTTTTTGGTAAAACATTTATTATTTTTGCGATACATTTATTTTTACGCATCTTTAGAGATGTTTTAAACTTTTTAACCTTTAAACTGTAGGCCGTTAAAGTTTTAAGAAAGAAAATGTAATAGCTAGGGAGCTGGTGGCAATTTAGGTATATGACTTCATAGATGTTGATACCAAGACGTAATGTAGTCTGCACCTATGTTAACTAGAAAAAATAAGTGGCAAGCTCAGGTAGTATAAAAATTCTATACGTTAAAATAGAATAAAATCAAATTCCCGGTTCGTAAACAACTTTTTCTTTATTTATAAACCTATCTGATACAAGTCTAAAGGCATACTAACTTTAAAAATAATTCCAACTTTTAAAAACAGTTTTAACTACCTAGGTATATGCAAAATATAAAAACTACCATTCGGTATCTTTTTAATTGTTAACGCCGCATCTTTTGCGGCTTAGTCTATTTCCTTTGTCGCTCCTTACAAAGCCGCGCCACTTTCGGAATTATTTGATATTTTTAACAGGTAGGTCTGGTTTTTTTTTATAAATAATTTCGAAATTGTAAAGAAAGCTGTCAAAATTATATTATCGTTTCTGTCATCTATTATATCTTGTTAATTACTTCTTCTTCTTCCTTTTGATAGGACTATATCCTGTTTTGGTAATTGTCTAGAAAGTGGCCGCAACTCCGATTTTGACCAAATTTGGTTTACGGGGGTTTTTTTGGGCGCTGATCACGAATATGAAAAGCTTTTGGCGGAAAAGTTTCGTTTTCGAGATATCCATCATCAAAGTTGAAAATCAAACTAACCTCATTTACACTATTCCTCCTTCTTTTTGTACAGAATTCTTGACTTTTACCCTAAATTGGAACACAATAGTTAATAAACACCTTTTAAAAACTTGTTTTTATATTTATTTTATACCTATTTTTCATTTAATTGTAAAAATTCACTTTCAAACGCTGCAACCAGGTATACAATATATACCCAGCATGGCCTTGCATTTGAAAGTGATATAACAATTTAACGACGAAAAAGGTGTAAAATAAACAAAATAGTTTTAAAGGTGTTTATTCATGTGTGCCACTGGTGTAAAATCAAGAATTGTGTGTAGAAGAATATAATGAGTTAGTTGACTTTCAAGTTTGATGATGAATATCTCGAAAAAACGAACGTTTCCGCCAAATATTTTTCAGATTCGTGATCAGCGCTAAACTTCCGTATGCGGTGCTCAGATTACCTCTGTTTTCAACTTTTGTTCGATGTCCTGTGACGATGAAATCCAGGAATTGGCCCATCTTTTTGGTGGTCTTCCTGAGGGTCTGGTCGTGTTCGGTTTCTCCTTGTATGCGGCCTTGGCGAGTCCAGTCCACTCTCTTTTTATTCCTCGTGACCATGTAACAACATCTGGCATCATATCGCATCGCTCCCGGATCTCATTGCTTCGCTGCCTGTTCCTCACTGTGACGCCTGCGATCGCTCGTAGGGCCCTCATTTCGGTTGTTCATAGTGCTCTTTTTGTCCGGTTGGTGTCTGCTCTCGTTTCCGCTGCGTAGGTAATGATGGGCCTCACTGCTGTTCTGTAGATTCTGGCCTTGCTGGTTAAATACATTTTGTATATGGTGAAATAAAAGCTGGCAGAAGTCAGGATGGTGGGAGTTTTTATAAAAATAATTATTAAACTGTAAAAAAATAATTAGTGCTATATCATTCCATCGTCTTTTCAAGAATTATTTTTATGTTTTATAAAGTATTTGTAAATATAAGAAAAAAGTGGCAAACATCTGCAACTCTGATTTTGGATGTAATATAAAAAACAAATAATGCATATATTTTATTTTCTTTTTTGTTTTATTTTTTTATATTATTTAAAAAATTATTGTGATATTATATCATTATTATTAATACTTTTTATTAGTTATAGTTACACTTATTATCAGAATATATATTTATAACATGAACTAGTGATTGCTTTCTTCGTCACTTTCATCCAAAATTCTGTTGTTAGCGTTCAGTTGTTAATGTCTCTGTGTTAAATTAAGTAATACGTTTATATTTGCTGGTACTGCAAATGGCGCACTTTAATTCTTCCATTTTTCACGAAAAAAAAATAAGAAGCTATTAAAATTTTTAAACACTGACACGCACGTCTAATCGCATAGATGGTCCAAACTGTATTAAAACGTGCTACGTTGTTTGAAGCGTCTAACGTGTTTTGGAGCATCTATATTCCTCTCTTTCTCTCTGTGACTTTCATTTCCAGTTTTAAACCACCTTTTCTTTTTAACTTTTTTTTTCCATTTGAACAAATATAATATACACAAATAATATTAGTAAGTGTGTATTTGTACTCCCTTGCAGCTGTCCTCAGGTAGTAAAATACTTCTGCCTGAAAAGACAGTATCAAGTTTTTCTGCCTTTTTCATTTTTATGCCTTTCATAATTAATAAAAATATTAGACTTAAAGACAGAAACGATGTTATATTGTTTTGCTTTTTTTAACAATACAGATTATTAATGCAACATGCAACATCATTATAGTGGAAGAAGTATTTTTTTAATCTCTTATAATATAATTTCAATAATTATTCTAATCTGCCTATGTAGTAATTTATTTTTTTATATATCATATTATTATATTATATATATAATTTTAAAAAATATTATAAAAAAAAAAAAAATTTATAATTTAATATATATATTTTTTATATTAAATAAATTTATTAAGGCTTCGCAAAGGATAATATCGTTTATGACACTTATTTTTATTAACATTTTTTGCAAGCTTCTATTTAATATTGCAGCAATTAATGAATGACAGAAATTTAAAATAATTATTTTACTTAGTACTTTAATATTATTAACCTCTGTCAGACGATGAAATCATATAAAAATGACTGCCACAAGCTCCCTAGCTATAAATGTGGATAAACATAGACGCATGAAATTTGGGATAGATGTTCATGTTTTCTAACGCTCTTCTATAAAAATATTTGTAATCATCTGCTACCCTGGAAAAAGATTAAAAACTGCAACTCCCATTAAATATTCCATTGTATCTTTTTTTGGGGTTGGAAATTTGCAATTTAGGTAATGATTTATATTTAAGTTTTTTACCTGAAAACGGCACATTTTACAAACAAAATGCACAAGACAGTTCCTAATTAGGTGGAGTCTTCACAAACAATTTTTTAAATTGCTAATTTTTAACCCCAAAAAAACTATTAAGGATTGCAGGTTTCAACCACTTTTTTGGGTAGCAGAGGATTACAAATATTGCTGTAAGAAATACATTTTATATATATTAATATATTTTTCTAGGAAGTATTATGAGTATATATGAAGATCCAAACGTTGTTACTCTGCATGGTACTTCGCCACGTGTAGAAAATACAGATAAAACAGTACTTGAAAAAGTAAGTAAAGAGTTTGCGAAAAATATTTGCAAAAGTAAAGGAGATGGAGATACAGATACAATAATTATTTTAAATAATAGCGAACGCAAAGAAGATAATGATTTTGAAATGTTATTGAAAAGTTCCGGTGATGGGGACACTACTGAAATTGATAAACCTGATTCTAGTTTAGTTTTTTAGTAAATACATTTAGAGTCTATATTTTGTTTTATTTTACTTTTTGTAGTAAGTAAAAAAGCTTACAACTACTGAAATGTAGCTTCTTGGTTGTCAGGTGCTTTTACAAAGTTTTTAGTTAGGAGTAAAATTAATTTTTTGGTAAAACTAAGGAATTGTATCTGACTTACTAATAAAATCAGTTACTTGAAAATCTCTACTAATCTACAGTATTTCCACGGAAAAGGTGTTGAATAGGAAAAACATTTTTATTTTTGATTTTATCGAAAAAAGATACACTAGATAAAAAAAATTTGCTACTTCTTAGAGTAAGATTGAAATTGAAACATTTAACATATTTTATACGCGGTGTTAAAAAAATTAACAAAAACTTAAAATGGTACAAGAGTAAATGCATTTATTCAGAAGATATGAAAAAAAGTTACTAGGAAAAGTTTTCAAATATAAGGTAGTTCCAGTACCGATTTTCAAAAATCGGCTACTTTTATTTTTTTGTGAAAATTTATTTTAATATCATTTAAATTTTTAATATCAATTTTTTTCAAATTTTTGCTGAAGTAACATTTAAACGGATGATACTACTGCTAATAAATTATAAAAGCGAAGTGTCAATAAAGCTTGTCACTATCAACGCCTACTAGTACAAAAATGAGTTGTTAATATGGAATTAGTTAATTGATATTAAAATAATTTTTATCATAAATTAATAAAGATAGGTCGAGTTTATCGAAAATTGGTATTAGAGACTACCTTTTAATTTTGAACAATCTTTCTAGTAACTTATTTCCATATCTTCTCAAATAAATGCACTTTACTCTTGTAACCTATTAAGTTTTTTCAATTTTCTGAACACCTTTTTTAAAATATGTTAAATTTTTTTCCCAATCTTATTAAAGCGAAATTTTTTAGGATAAAGTTTTCGATAAAATCTAAAATAAAGTTTTTTCCCATTCAAAACCCATCCGTGGTTATAATGTATAATGTCGCTAATGTTCCCCTACTTTGTGCATTTGAGATTTTAAATTCTTATGAGATCATTTACTTATTATTTTACTTTGCAAAACATATTAATAAATATCTATATGTTAGGCAGGGCCGTATCTAGGTTGGCCCCCCCCCAAAAGGACGAAGATTTGGGAAGTATGGAATACCCCCAATCAATAAAGATAAAATTTTCTCTTGCTCAAATGGAGAAAAAAGGTCCTTTGCCAAAAATATTAGTCAGAACTTTCAAATTCTTTTCCCCCTAATCTCTGAAGATGGAATTGTCTCTACCTCAAAGGAAAGGCCGTTTTTTGCCAAACTTGCTGCCAATTCTACGCGATCCTCCTATTAATCTTCCTCTTCAACAGTTGTCCCTGTTTCTCATAAAGTGTCCGAATAATTTTTAAAGTCAAACAGATCAAGCGTATTCTTTCTTTCTAATACCTACTAAAAATCGTCTGGGCTGGATGGCACCAGCAATCGTCTTAAAAAAATGTGCTCCCGAGCTTGCACCCATCTTAACTCGCCTCTTTTGAATCTCTTACGACACGGGATTTTCCCCGGGGAAATTGGGAAAACTCGTGTGCAACCTGTCCCCAAAAAAGGATCCCAAAAATCTCCTTCCCCAAAATATGACTATATCTCTTCTTTCAGTTGTTTGCAAAATAATGGAAAATTCATTAATTCCCAAATTTAAAATATCTGGAAAAACATAAGATCTTAATGATAGACAGGATTCCGTCACAATGTCCCGCGATTTTCCCCTTTCCCCCCAACTAAAAATTTGAGTCCGGTGAACAAATCCCTTCCCTGAAACACCCACGGTCGTTGTCTTACAAACCTTCTGGACTGTCCCAAAATAAAAAAAAAAAGTTTTTTTTTCAGTTTACAAAAATTTAAGGTGAAGTTGTGGAAATTTTTTACCTTAATTTCTCTTCCAAAATACCCAATTTTGTGGTAAAATTTGTGTCAAATTATATATTTTCTTTAAAAGAAAATATTACCCCCTTTTTGAATGAGACATGATTTACATAAAACAACTGTTTGTAAATGACTGAAAGAAGTGGAATGTAAGTTAGCTATACATCCTTATTTGCGGATAATTAAACTTAATTATATTTTTTAACAATAAAATCCTAGCCCTACTAAAAGGTAACATTTATACTTTAATAAATTATCCAACAAAATATTCCATTTTTTTTTTTTAAATTTTAAACTTGTATTTACATAAACTATTTGAAATCTTTGAAATAAACATATGAAAAGATTTTAAAATAATCATAGCTGTAAAATAAATTGTTTCTGTTTTTTTTTAAAAAAATATATGACAAAAAAAACGGGGTTAACCTTAAAAATTTTTTTTGTTCAAGGGAATTGAACAAAAGGAAAAATTTTGCATTTTACACATTTTATTTTTATGTATGCTACCGTTTGAGGATTTGAGGGCAGCAAATAACAATTAAAATTATTCTGTAATAAAACCCATATTTGTTTTTATCACAAATTGATACAATTAGGTAGATTAACTGGGTTCCTACTTTATAAAGTTAAATGTTAGAAAGTCCATCATAAGTCAAAACTGTATTCTTCTTGCTTTTACCAGGGCAAATCGTTGATGATATATTAAAGAAAATTCTAATTTTCCTAAGCTGTTGGTAGCAAAAAGAACAAGTGCTGCACCAAATATAAAAAAATCCTGTATCCGCAGCTTAAATATTAAAATTCAAAAAGTTACATCCTCCTGAAAGGATCAGAATAATTTATATTTAATTAATAATTCAAACATTTTTTAGTCTTACTATTTTAAAAAATAATTCAAGGAAGTATCTAAGTTGAAAATTTGTTAAAAAATTGTTCTGTTTTAATTAAATTTAATTCTTTTTTGCCAATAAAAAATAATAATATGACTAAAATACTGACAACTGATGAACAAAAAAATTTCATGGACGATTTCCCCTAGGTGCGGGCCCCCTTGGCGTCGCCCATCTCCACCCGCCTAGATACGGCCTGATGTTAGGTAAATAACTTCGTCTATGTATTCATTCAAAACATATATATTTAAATTTTATTTAAATATACAAAATAGTGTAGGGAAGGCCTTTGTCATAATATAATAAGTATTGGAATTCAGCTTAAACCCCAGTGTTCTGTTGTATCCAGTTCTAAAGTGGAAACTCCCGGCGAAAACAGTTGGGTTTCCCCGGGGGATATGCTACCGAAGGAGACAATACCAACTTCAACTCCGTTGACAACTAATGGACCAAGATCACCGTTGCAACCTCCTCTAAACCCGCTCGGGGGGTACAGATGTGCTGAGCGTTGACTGTAGAACCAAA
Organism: Listronotus oregonensis; assembly: GCA_019359885.1. Classification (NCBI taxonomy): domain Eukaryota; kingdom Metazoa; phylum Arthropoda; class Insecta; order Coleoptera; family Curculionidae; genus Listronotus; species Listronotus oregonensis. The sequence goes on along the minus strand of JAHBCN010007739.1, from coordinate 29,120 downwards.
GACGTTTTGGCAAGCGGCATTAGTGAGGACTGGTAATTGGACCTGTCTCAGTTGAGTGGCGATTCCACTTGTATCACTAGTTCTACCTTAAAAAATTTAATAAATAAATATTAAGGCGCATTTAGTGAATTTAGTTGTAAATAGAGTTTACAAATGAGAAGGTTACATAAACTAATTTAAAATATTCTTGCTATAAATATTTTAATTCAACAATTTGTCCAAATTAAAAAAAAAAATAATTTATCTTTTGCTAAAGAGTGTCCTAAATTTGAGATATATCATTGGAACCTCGAAAACATTAAGATTCAGTATTGGTTTAATTTCGAAAAAATAGTTTTGTACCAAGACATATTTTTTAAGACTGTTTGTATAGTATTTTACTTAAAAAAAATAGTCTTCAAGATGTTAAACCACTGAGATCATTTAAAGGGTGATCTTCCGATTTAGGTTTTTTTAGTGGATATATTCGGTATATATTCTACAAAATAGGCTTACCCCATCCAGTAAGCAGAGCTGTGGATCCAGCGTAATTTGGAGCATTAGCAGGGGCCAAAGCTATAGCAGAGATGCCAACTAAACCAAGAGGAATGTTGCTAGGAGTTCCAAGGATAGCGATGTCGTTTTGTAAAGTATTACGGTTCCATGCACTGTGTACGATACGGCTGTTAGCATTAAACCTTCTTTGTGTAGTTTCCTGCTGTTGGGGAGAATGAGCGCCTAGAATAATTTGGTAGCTTCCTGCAGCACTAAAACATTGATAAATTATTTTGATGATAAGAACAAGCTGTAAAAACTTTTTAAATAAAAATCGCATTGACAAAATTTAAATGGCGATTTTTATTAACGCCACCATAGCCAATTCTGAATAAAACTGAATCCGCAAAATCGAGAATTCTGAGGCCAAGTTATAAAGAAAGGATCAATTTATAATTGAAACTGAAACAAACTATTTTGATTTGTTAAACAATTAGATATTACAAAAGGGTTTACTTTCATATAATTTAGTTATTAAAATATATTTATCTATCACATAACCAATTTATTATGTCTTACCCATCAACGCAGTGGTTTCAGCCCAAGAAAAACGAGCACTGATAATGGAACCCCCAGAAACCGGAATTGTTTATAATAAGGGCTGCTTGGTAAGGAATTGCGTTACGGGTGACAACAGATCCTCCAACAACCCTGGATCCTGGAACTTCAGGAACAGGACCAATTGGTTCAACATGGATGTCAATTGGCTTAAGATTGTGCCAGTCGATCTATATTTCCAAGTTTGTGATTATTAATTTTGCTATAATATTTTATTCAGTAATTTTACATGGACAGTGTCAAAAATATTTGTGGCTTTTATCATATTTAAAAAAATAGGTAGTATCTTGTGTATTTTTTTTTCGTACAGGCCTAAAGCATATTTGAAGCAATAATCTAAATTAAAATTTAAATCATTAACCATGGTTACTAACCTTTTGAATCAAGGCAATACATTTATGTTTCAAGCACAAATAAATAGATTTTAAAGACATGCAATATAAAATTTAGATTTTCTTATAATGTTATAAATATTTAAGTACATACACAAAACATTTCTAGTCAATCCAGCAAATATTCTTGAAGTTACATGCACATTTACTATATTTAATTTTACTATTATTTAATGTGCTTTAAAACTAAAAGTCAATATTCCGTCAAAAGGTAGCGTTTATTACGACTTTTTATAAACACTGTAACATTGAATCAAAATTTTAAAAACACAAAATAAAAAAAAACTCGCCTTAGCGAACTCTGTATATTTTTTGGTAGCATTCAGGAAAAACGAAAATGAAAATCCAAAACTTAAGATTTTTTGAAAATAGTATTAATTCTGAAAAGTTGTAAATATACACTAGCACTGTGATATTAAAACTTCTTTAAATAAATTAACTATCTTATACTAATTTGCAATTAAAAAATATACTTACCGCTTCTTCCTGCACTGCAAAATCGGCAAAAGCACCGACCAAACAGGCTAAGAAACAAATAGCAACTTTCATCTTGTCAGTTATGGTTATGATTCTCGTTCTGGACTAACTTTCTTTCTAAAGACACCACCTTTTATATTAGAAAAAATTTAAATATTTGATAAAAGTTTGATATTATTATGGTTACAAAAATAGTTTGTAATGCACTTTAGGATGACTTGTCAGTTTTAATCCTTGCATAAAGCCATCATTTGTCTAGTTTGGATTATTAGATCAGATATTTTTTTTCTAGTGAAATAATCCAGTTACTTAATGCTATCCTATTTTAAAATTAACTTTAAAATAAAAAAAATATATTTACAAAAGCTGGTAACAAAATGTATTTTGAATTTTTAAAACGTGTACTAGCCAAACTGTTCTTTTTTTACTAAATCGGACAGAAAAAAAAATATAAAAAACAAAAGTTTAGGTAACAGATTCTTTTATATTCTGAAAGGTATTTAAAAACATTTTTAAAATTCTTAATTTATAAAAGTAAATAACGCTTTATAAGGTAAGATATTTTTGACTTTTTGTGTTACTCAACCAAAGGATCTAGATATCGTTAAAGTATAAGCCAAATTAAAGTCAGACTAGAATGGTTATAAATTTAACTTTTATGGAAATGTAGACAATTACCTATACCTACGTGCATATTTCTCTACTTTCTTGTACGTATTTTACTTCGGAGAGAGTCACTTTCCTGCACTAGTACGGGAAAGTACTTTTGGACCACTTCTTAATGACAATACCCACTAATTTGAATGCTTATATTTAATCTACTCTGTCGTATTTTTTTTAAAACTTTTTGTACAATTTTTAAACTATTAATTGTAAGTCAAATAACAATCAAACCAGGTTTTGTTCTGTATTATTTTCATGGCAACAAAAGTAATTTTCTAAGCCGTTAAAGTTTGTCAAACTATTTTTAAAACTTGCAATTAAAGGTTTTTAACAAGTCAAATAATAGATTATTCCGACCAAGAGCTTTCTGAAGATATGTGAAGGCTGCCAATGAGGTGAATATAAACCTATTACTAAGTAAATCATCATGAACACCTGTCTAAGGTGACAAACCTTTTTAACTGAAAAAAATACACAAGAGATACAACAAGCCCTGTAGGCTGCAGTGTCGAGGCGGACAAAACCTCAACTTGTGTATTTACTTTATCAATCAATCAATCAATCAAGTAAATCAAAAGAAAGATATGCATAATTTTTTTGTTATAAATTATGTTACCAAAAAAAAAATAAATGTTTAAAAGTTGATTTTTTTTTAATTGGGCCGTAGAAAAAATAATGTTTCCAATTTTTGCGGCGAGTGTCTTTCCCACACTTGAGTGCTTGCCACGGCAATCGCGTGCCGTAAAGTATCACTTTCCGCACTTGTTAGAAAAACTACTATGTCAGTTCCATTAACTTCTAAATTTTCCCTTTATTAATGTCAAGGTAATGTCATCAGAATAGACCTACAGCTTATCGTGAAATCCAAACTACACCCAGTCCACGAAGGCTGTGGCCGTACTGTACCGTGGGTGTCTGAAGTGTGGTAAGAGGGAGTTTACTCGCACGAGACTTAAATATTTGGAGATCTGGAAAAACGGGAAAACTTTTGCGTGTAGTCTGGACAGGGATAAAGAAACAAACAAAGTTGGAAGTTGGGGGCCTCTTAAGTTGGACTGTAAAAGGATGTATTAAAGTGGCACTACGTGTTGCTCTGCTGCGAGCTGCCAGAATTATACTCGCGATCTCTTCGAAGCCATGAAAATACCTATAAAAGAGCGACAGATACCTTACAGCCCGTCGGTGGGCAACGAAAGAAAGCTTTTCTGTAAGTGTAGGATCAATAATAAGACGAACAGCTCTTCTTTGAATGGAGTCAAGAATGCTAAGTGTTGTAGGAGGCGCCACTCCCCAGGCATGAGACAAAAATAGATAATTTAGCAAACTGTGAGTTTTTACGATAACATTTGAACAAATTCACGAAAAAAATACAAATAGAGGATTTGCTTCTGAGAGTCCGATTATTTACTAGCAAATTTCATTTTTTTTTACCAGGGTTCCCCTTAAGGCCAATAGCATCTGGTAAATTTAGTGTGGTTCTCATATCTCACTTTTTAGATAAAAAAATTTGAAAAGCCAAGAGCTACCACTGGGTCTTATTGATAAAATTTGCAGTCTCATAACGGGCTTCGCGTCCAGCTTATTGCATGCGATACTTATTTTTTGGTAATACGTAAGTCGAAAATCCAGTCAGGATTCTGGACTTAGTAGTTTCTTCGTTTTAAATCACAATTTCAAAAGCATTCATTGGTATTGTTCCTTCGTTAACTTCGTTGAAATTTTTAGGATCTAGGTATGCAAAAATTCGATATTTTTTGGATTCTAAGTACTAATTCTGTATTTATCAATTACGCCCCAGCTTTTCCCTTTTTCAGAATAGAAACCTGATTCGTCCGTTTTTTTTCTTTTCTTTTGGCATTTAACCGGTAACTTTTTTCACGTTGGCGTCAATACCTTTTCCAATTATTAAGTTCATTTGTCACGAAATTGTCTGCTGCAAACTTTATCGCTCAAAATCGCGTAAAAAAATATTACTTTTTTTTTAAAATGTTTTACTAAATTATTATATTTTAAAGAATCAATTCCTGAACTTTGCAAGTATTTAGATAAAGGAGTCGAAATTTCAAAAATTCGTAACTAAATCTGGCTGGTTATAATAATTTCAACATTCACGGCGGTTTGCACCACTGTGGTTTAAGCAGTTTTAAGTCCTTCTTAACCTAAGTTGCATTGAGACGGTGTCAAATATTATGACAATAGTCACATTCAAAACGTCCCTTAGTTAAGAAAACAGAAAACCACAACGGTGCAATTGGCCATCAGTAAATTTTCTTTTAAATTTCTGGCTTTAAAACGAACATCTGCAGAAAATTGTCCATCGGTTTCCAGTGCTTTGATAAGCGAGATATCTGCTGTCGTTGAATTGGCCAAATTTTTTTTTCAACTGAAATCTGTTTGCGCTACCATCTCGTTTCAATAATTCATGACTACGTTATTTTTGTACTGAATGCTCGCCAAACACTTATTTTCTGGTATGATTCTCTGAAAAAGACAACAACCTCGTTTAGAAGACCAAATAAGGAAGTAGCAGCTGTCGACTTTTTGGTTATGTCTATAATAAATAAATTCAAAACATGCGCATAGCACCAAACATGTAGTATGTCTGCACCAGTTTGCTGACTTAGACATGTGAAAAAATTATATACTGCCCCCTTTTCTGCGCCCCATTGTCGCGCTTCAGTAAAAAAATTACTTTCTGTATAGTCGGATCATTTTAAAAATGTAAATTCGGTGCCCTTTGAAAAGAAAAAAAAACATAAAATGTATCAAAAAGTTCTAATTTTTATTGTCGGCTTTTTATATGGTCTATTATTAAAGACACGTGCGGGAAGCGGCACATTATAAAAAGCAAAGGCGGTCGCTAGTTCAAATTAAATCTTTTTTCGGCTACTTTATGTTTTTTCGTTTCAAAGGACAATTTTCATTTTTATATTGATTCAACTCAGATAATCGGCGCCAAGCGGCTAAATAGCGCTTAATCTGCACGTTCTTCGACCTTTACTGCAAGCCGCTTGCTTGCGAACGCTTATTTATTTTTTTTTTTTTTATTATTATATAAGAGAGTTATTTTTTCTCTTCAAAGTACCGGCGCTGCAGTATCGAAACCTCGGCGGCGCGCCGGGCATTTGCCCGGCTTGCCCTATGGCCCATCCGTCACTGGTATTGCCAACGTATGAAGATGTGATACGGTGTTTTCAAAGTGTTCGCTTAGAACTGAAAGGTAATGGAAGCAAGCAACCAGCATCAAGAGATGTTGCAAATATTGTCGCCACAAAAATAGAAGCTGTTTGGAAAAAAGCTTCTCTACCTACTGTTGTGCACAAAAGAGTGGTAGATATGATACTGCAATATAACAATAAATATCAGACGATCATCAAACCTTTTAAAGGCAAAACAACTACTTTTCTTTTACAGAAAAAATGCAAACATTTAAAAATAAGCCAGTCGCGTGTTTGATATTTGCTCTTGTAAATGTGAAAACAGACAATTGTGTAAGTGTGACAAGAATAAGAAAATACCAAATATAGAATGGACTTTTATGCAAGACCAGAAATTTAGAAAAATGGTAATTGGTAATATAACTACAAATTTGTTAACAAAAAAAAATGACAGGGAAAAATTTTATGAGTCCCAAGACAATCTGTTAATTCAAATTAAAATTTGACGATCCTGTAGATGGTCCAAGTGGTCTTTGTCGTGTCACAAACTTACCGTCAACGGAGTATAACAACAAGACAAAAATGAAATAATAGTGATAGCGAAAATTCAGAAAATGACTCAAATGACGCCCAAAATTTTTTTGGTCTTATTCTATTGTCAAGCGGGCGAAAGTCCCCCGTCGACAGCAAAGACCCAAGCTTACTCACACCTCTAAAGCTGCCGATTTGACAGGCGTGTCTAATAGAGCTGCTGCAAAAATTGCGAATGCTGTTTTAGAAGATCTGAACTTAATTTCCAAGGATAATACGGCACTGGTTATCGACAAAAATAAGATTTGGAGAGGAGTTAGGGAAAACAGACGCCAACTTCAACATGAGAACAAGAATTTCAACAAGTCAATTAAAGGTCTTTTTTTCGATGGAAGAAAAGATCAAACCATGGTCTTTGAAAACGCAAGGCAAATAATAAAAACTGAAGAGCATATAGATTTAATTGAAGAACCAGGTAGTTTATATTTCAGGCACTTAGTTGTTAACCAGTCTCGTGCTTTAGATATTGCCGAAGGAATAATAGGCTACTTCCAAAGACGTAATGTAGATTTAAGCAAATTGCTTGTTATTGGATGTGATGGTACAAATAATGTCAATACGGGCTCAATTCGAATCATAGAAACGCGAGCAAATAAACCATTACAGTGAACTGTATGCCTTTTACACGCTAATGAACTTCCCTTGCGACATTTGCTGCAAAAACTTGATGGCCACACAAAAGGTCCTTATTCATATTCCGGGCCAATTGGATCCCTTTTTCCCAACTGCGAAAAAATGCCTGTCATTAAATTTGACTCCATAGAAGCTATCTTTCCTCTTGTAAATGAACATAATCTAAGTACAGATCAACAGTATTTGTATAAAATATCTAAAGCTATTGAAGATGAAGTGTATTCTCAAAATTTGGCAGAAAGCAGTCCAGGAAAGATGGCACACTCCCGTTGGTTAACAACAGCTAACCGCATTCTTAGAGTATACGTACTGATCCTTGCGAAAGCTTAAAGATACTGGATGAGTTTGTAATAAAAGTATATTCCCGTATGTGGTTTGAGATAAAAACACAAAATTGGAATATGGCGCCAGGCATCTCTGGTAAACCCAGGTCCGAGGATTTTCCTAATAATGTGACATCAATTATCAATAAAGTTATCCAAACAATGCTTTTTTTGCGCCCCCGGAAAATTTTTTAATTTCTATGTTAGCAGATCCACGTCAACATATTAGAGAGGTGGCTGTTGAAGAATTTTAAAATCGGGGGAAAAGCTGGCACGAAAAATCATTACATAGACCTCATAGACTGGTTGTATATCAGAGCCTCCCCCTAACACAGTATTTGGCCGACGAGGAAGTGTGGGATATGGTGAGACAGGTTCCAAATTTTGAAAATTTTTTCCTTGTCATACTCAAGCTGTCGAGAAATGTGTTAAGACAATTACTGAGGCGTCAATAAAAGTATGTGGTAGGAATCCAGAAATGGGTTACATACGAGCTAAACTTGACTTAAAAGTTTGCCGATTTTGAAAGAAAATATCAAATATCCCGAAAAGGGAGGTGAGTAAGTAAAAATATTGAACAAAGGAGGGCGGGCGGGTGGAACTCGACGTGCAGCTACCTCCTCGCGGTGAGTTCTGGGTTGAATAGATATACGGAATAATGTAAAATGTACAAATTATTTTAATGTAATTAACCTTTCGTGCCGAATATTGATTCGAGCTAAGAGCTGCACATAATAGTATATAGTATGCAATTTTTTACTCCCATTTCACATTTTTAGTCCTTCTGGAGCCTGGCCATTTTTTTATCGGTATGAAATTTATTTTTCGAGGTAATAGTATCGATAATAATATTCTAAATACTAGCCCGCCCCAAAAATATTAAAAAAACATTTTTTGGAGGCCCCAGGGGCCCGGTCAAAAATAATTTTTTCCGGCCCATATTTAGTATGCAGGATTAGGGTGGCCATTTACAACTTTTTTTTACTAGCCCGCTTTAAGTTTCTGAAAAAAAAATTTTTTGGCCTTTTTCGGCCCGGCCCACTGTGCATCCCTAAAGCACATCTGAGAGGTATCACCAATCTTTACTCTGCACCTGGGAGCCTCAACACAAGCTCTGGTTATTCTGATCAGCTTAGGTGGGATGCCAAACTCAGCCATTGTATGCCATATTTTGACCCTCTTTACAGTGTTGTATGCCTGCTGGAAATCTATAAATAACTGGTGGAGGTCTTAATTGAATTCCCAACTCTTCTCTAACAATAGGCTATTTGACTGATTTTGAAAAATCGTTTTAACTCATTCTTTGGTACGTAACAAACACAATACATTTTATATTTCTGGGAAATCTGCTGTATTTTCAATAAAACTCAATGTTAAAGTTTAAATTATAAAATTCGCGCTAAAAACGCTGTCTCTGTAATGGCGTCGAAATATGTTTCATGTGACGTGATATGCAAGTAAACAAGTTAACAAAGAGTGCAACTACAGTGAATTTTGTTAATAATTTCTTTATTTATTAGCTAAAATGGTATATAAATGGGTGTGTGCCACAATTTTCCAATAACTTCCAAAAAACCACAAAAACTGTTTATATCTGTCCCAACAAATCCTAAAAGGCGAAAAAGTGGTTACAATTAGCTCGAAGAGTTCCAAACTGCTTTGTATCGCATTCAAATGTTTTTATGTGTGAAGATCACTTTAAGTATACAAATATCCTGCTGTAAATACCTACCGATTTATATACAACAAAATATTGCCTTTAGATAACTTATAAACACGTTAAGGTATAACCTAACTTTTGGATGATAATGATTTTGTTTGTTCTAGAAGAAGAATACCTAGCAAGTTAGCTCTTTTTATACTTTACGGTATTATTATTGGATTGCAGATGGATATACAGTATATATATATATATATATATATATATATATATATATATATATATATATATATATATATATATATATATATATATATATATATATATAATAATAAAAGGTAGAGTTTCTTTGGGCCTATAGGCTCGCAATGAACAAAAAAGTTTAAAAAGGGGTCTGGTAGGTATAATACCCCGGCCTGAATTTTAAACCAACCAAGCTTAGTAGTCATACCTCCCCAAGACTTTTAATTTTTTTTTTTCAGTTCATTAAGAACTAAAACCCAAAAACTCTACCTTTGTTATTATTTATAACAAGGCTCAAGAAGTTTTATTTTATTATATACAGGTTTGGGGATTTAATAACGGATAAATTCAATAAAAGGGAGGTATTTTTTTTTTAAAAAAAATCCTCGGACACGTCGATTTTATTTTTGGATCGGGCATATTTTGACATCAAATATAGAAAACAGGGTGCAGAAATTTTGACAGGAAAAATATTTTTTTCTTAAATGGAACCCACTGTATATTTTTGCATTTTTGGATTCTCCCAAAATTCTGGACTTTATGTATAATGTCATATACCTATCTTCAACTGTTCACGAAATAATTATGTTTAAATAATAATTATAACACTTTATTGCAACACAAATTGATTAATTATATTCCACATTTTGAAATTTATTTTATCAAATGCTGGAAGGGGCCCCCATTAACAGCTCTGCAGTACCCCAGGCGATCGATAAATTCTTGCTGTACATTTTCAACTGTGCGGAGAAATATTCTAATTGCATTACGAATGCGATCTTTGAGGATATCAAGCGTGTGGCTTATCTTTGTACATTTCTTTTGACAAAACCCCAAGAAAGTAGTCCAATGGATTAAGGTCGGGTGATCAAAAGTGGCCACTTTTATTGATCCACTCTGCCTATCCACCGATTTGGAAAAACATCATCTAGGAATCTTCTAACAATAGCAGTATAGTGGGAGGCGCCTCCCTGTTGAAACCATAATTCTTGATTTGGCATGTCTGGGTTATTTTCATCAGGATACAGTGTCAAATTGCTGGAATCAAGTCGTCTACAAAAAAGTCATGATAACGCTGTCCGTTAAAGTTCCTTCAAAGAATATGGTCCAATTACTCTGTTATTAATAATCCCTGCCCATACATTCACCTTTTCATAATTCTGAGAATGACTTTCCCTAAACCAGTGTGGATTTTCAGGTGCCCAGTACCTAAAATTATGCCTATTTACTTGTCCATTTAAACAAAAGTTGCCTCGTCTGAAGCATATCTGTTTCACTAGTCTGGGGTTATTATCAGTTCTCTCGGTTGGTCTCACAAAACTCGTTTCTGCGATCTGGATCATCTTCTAGTAGCTCTTGAAGTAATTGCATTTTATAAGTGCCACTTTTCCTTCTTTAAAAATTTTGTTACAGTCGATCTATAAGCCCTATTATCCCAAAACGAGCTGAGTACTTGAGAGGTTCAATTTTCATGTAATGAAACCGTTTTCCAGTTTTTTATCATTAGGAACGCCGGCCCTTCCTGGTCTGCCAATATCTTAACAGTTCCAGTCTCTCTCCACTTAGCCTCAATCAGCATTTAAATAAATTTCAAAAATGTGGATATAATTAATCAATTTGTGTTGCAATAAAAATGTTATAATTATTATTTAAACGTAATTATTTCGTGAACAGTTGAAGATAGGTATATGACATTATACAAAAACATGTCCAGAATTTTCGGAGAATCCAAAAAATGCAAAAATGGTTCCCTTTAAGAAAAACATATTTTCCTTTAAACTTTCTTGCGATACCCTGTATATCTACATTTGATGCAAAATATCCCGAAACCAAAAAAAAAAATCGACGTTCCGAGGATTTTTCAAAAGAAATACCTCCTTTTTTGCATTTATCCGTTATTAAATCACACCCTGTATATATATATATATATATATATATATATATATATATATATATATATATATATATATATATATATATATATATATATATATATATATATATATATATATATATATATATATATTTCTACACTTCATAAAATAACCTACAATAAGATTTTGAAATACTGAATAATGAACACGTAAATAAATTTTTGAGGTACTTACACAGCGGTTTTTACATTTTTGAGTTTTGCAGCATAGTAGTCAGCGTTATTTTAAAACGCACAATCATAAATGCGTATATTTTCAGGTAGGTTTCTGTTATCGGCTTGCACAAAATGTATGTCCATTTTGAAGTACGAAACGGATAATTATGTTACTTGAAATATGTTTTTTATATAAAATGGTCAAGAAACAGTTATTCAGATAGTTAAAGATCGAAAATAACACCTGAAAACACACAACACAAAGCTTATGACATTTATTTACTTGCAAATGACGTCACCAAAGTTGTAACCAATCACAGAGCGTTCCAATTGCTGAATTAATTTCAAAAATTTTTGCATTTTAATACGTATATTTTGCCATAAAAATGCATATTTTACTTTATATTATAAAGAAATATGCTTCTTTATACTATTATCTGATAAGATGACCACAATTTAAAACTTTTTTTCAATGCTGGCAAATAGCCTATTGTCTGATGGTAACAGCTGGTCCGTTGTTGACCGTTTTGCTCTGAAACCACTGGTAATGTCCCAATATTTTTCAGTGAAGGAGGTTAGTCTTAGAAGAATTATGTTCGATAGGACTTTATAGGCTACATTGATTGGTGCTATCCCTCTGTATTTTTTGCAGACTGTTCTATCGCCTTTTTTGTGGATCGGTATCATAATACTTTCCTTCCAGTCATCAGGGTTAGCTTCTTTTTCCCATTTGGTTTCAGTGTGATTTTCCAGCTGTGTTATGATAGTATCGCCACCATATTTAAGAAGTTTAGCTGTGATTAGGTCTCCGCCAGGGGCTTTATTACTTTTTAATTTCTTTATTACTTTTGTAATTTCCTCTTTAGAAGGGATCTCATTGGGTTTTTCCGGAGCCAGCAGATCCAGTGTTTTCTCCTTTTCACCAGTTCCTCTACTTTGTTAGTTATTAGTTCATCAGTTATTCTTTTCCTTTTTAAGATATTAGCGATGCTGGGTCTGAATCCTGCTTTTGTAGAGCGTAATTTTGGTAGAATATTCTTGTGTTATTTTTTTCCTTTTTCTTCCTAGTGCAGATTAATTATCTGTCTTGCAGACATCTTAACAGACGTTTAAGTTCTAGGTGGGTAAGTCAGTTTTCTTCCTTTCTCTTTTTTCCGTTTCTCTTTCCCTATCCCAAAAATATTAAGAAAATGATGATGGCACACCCAAAGGTGAATTATTCTTCAGTTACATCTCCGGATAAATGGCGTAACTACAGGGTATTCAGGGTTTTCACTAAACACGGGCCTATTTTGAGTGATCTTGCAACGTTATTCATCATGGTCAGTAAAATGTCAGCGTAACAGAATGAAACCGGTATCTCAAAAATGTAATGGAAGCGTCTATTAATTAGGAAGCGATTTTCTTACCCCGCTTTCCCTTGGCAAGATGGCATGAGATTTGGCTCAACTCCCTTCCCCCCTAAACTCACGTAAGTTTTTACAAAATGCGTATTTTTTAATTTATAAAAAAAAACATAATTTGCTTGTTTTTATTTAAGACTAGTTATGACTGGTATTTAAAACTACTAAGAACGTAGTTTAGAATCATAGTAAGAAAATATCATTGTGTAAAATTAGGGTATCCTTTTTGCTATATTTTAGTGAAGAAATATGTTTTACTTATTTTAAACAAGTTTTCTCGCATTTTTTACTGTGTCTTGCGCAAAAAATTACGTAATATTTGCCGAAACCCTCCCTTTCCCCCACGTGAGAATAGATGAGATTCGGCTCGAAGCCTCCCAATGCCTCACATCAATTAATGGACGCTCCTAAAAGCATCAATAAGAAGCTGCTAATACTAAAATTAATACTGTTGAAGCGTTTCCTTTGTGTCTATGTCGAGAGGAAAATTAAGTAGCTACTGAATCTTTGCATATTATAAGATAAATGTTTGGAAGTATGATACTTCTTGGATGCGAATAAAATGCTAAACCAGATATCAATATTGATATTGATCTCTATTGTATGGCAATCCGCTATTCGCACCTATTCTTAGATTGCTATACAAATTAAATAAATTTATGTCATATGACAATACCAGAAACCGCTAATCATCGAATATTTCATGTTTTTTGCATTGAGTTTTTTTTTTTTTGGTATTTTTGCAGTGTTTTTAAAAATTGTGTCGAAGTTATTATAGGCAATATGGTTAGTTGTGGTTAGTTGTAGTTAGGCAGTGATTCATTCATAACGTGCATTATGGGTTGTCGAGTAACGTCCAATGTCAAGAAGTAAATCCGCCATTTTCCACCAGCCTGAGTAGATATGCTATGTATGTATGAGCCCAATAAGGGTAGTTTTCCCATAAGAAATACATGGGGAAAATTTAAGCCCCTAAAACACAATTTTATGACCATCTTCAACCCTTATCCAAAATAGAGGATGATTTTAAATAGGGGTAGTTTAGGAATCTTAGGCTAAAGGTATTACGTCATATGCGGGGGCCCCCCACGCTTAGGCCCGGGGCTTACGCTCAGGGCACTACGCCATCTGTAGGAATCTTAACCTAACTATATTTATGTCGCCGGTCAAATCCACGTTGTGACGTCATCATGGTCATTGGGTCATTTTGGAAATAATTAAATACATCACCAGCTCATCGGAGTTAATAGGAAATAATTAAATAAAAACCGCAGGTTAAGACCACTTGTCGCTCCGTCCAATCGCTTCAAAGGCCAGTGCGCTGCTCACTGCGCAACGAGGCATGTAGCTTATAAATGAATAATAGCAGCATGGTATCAAGCGTATTTCGTCATCATAGGTAAATAAATTTCGCACCTGGCGGATTCGAGCCACCCGTTGTCAAGTTACATTGCTTTAAAACCTAGAGGGCTACCCGAGGTATATTAAAAATAAATGTTAAATAGTTGTAAACATAATAAAAATAATACAAAAGGACCAATGCGAACGTCATTGGTGTTTTGCTGGGTGCATAATTTATTTAGGAATCTTAGTCTAACTATATTTAAAGATATTACGCAAGTGTCACTTGTCAAATTCATGTATTAATCAACGCTCCGGTGTACGGATAACGAATTATTCTGTATTTGTAGCAGTATATAATAGATAGCGTTAGGTACATCCCGATGATGATGATGTTGGTTAAATATGGAAACGTTGGTATTTGTTATTGTTAAATAATTAAATAAAAAAGGCTATGTAGGGACTCGAACCGGAAAATATGCCAATAATTATTTAATTCATATAATAAAAAAATGGCTTTAAAAATTCTGCCTGAAGGAAAATTAATAAAAGCATAGTTTTCACGGCAGCGAACATCATATATTATTTTAAAAACGAGCCGGCAACATTGTAAAACCAAAGTAAATTAATTGCATAAAGATGAACACGTGCGCGTAGAGGCTAAGCGCTTCCTTGCTATTGTGCAAAAACAGATAACTTAACGAGGAAGAGGAGCTCATATTTGCGAAAAACGCAGTAATTTATCGCTATAAAACTAGTGTTCATATCTACATCCGTTTTAAAATTTCGTTTTAATTAATAAAAAAATCAAACGACATATTGAAAAAACCCTCAAAAGCTTACCCAGAATGAATATTAAAAACATATATACTATAAATAATAAAAATCAAACAAGCCCAAAATAGCAATCAAATGCATTTAAACATATAATAAGTACCGAATAAATAAACACCGATAAGCTATCAAATAGAGATAAATTTATACATCACTTTTAACCACCGAGTAATAAAAAATTGCTGCCAACTACTATAATTTATATTTAAATTCATTCTTCCAATACCTCATTAAATTAAAAAACATAAAAAACAATGTACGAAAAATTTTTAAGTAGGCGTAAAACTAACTTTTTAGGACATAATAATAAAAACCAAACAGCCCAACACCCAAAAACGAAACAACTAAATAATAAAATTAGATACTCTAAGGCCAAAGCGGCAAGCGAACATTAAAACCATCAGCAAAAAAATACCATTAAAAATTATATCAAATATATCCAAAAAATAAATAGCAGGCAAAAATGCATACGCGGAATAAGTATTGAGTAAAACATTTATACAAACCGCTGCTTCGGCATAAAATCGAATTTGTTCGCATTACTTTTAACGTCTCGCGTATTAACATAAAAAACAAGGGTAGCTTCCTATATAAAATATATTTAATTATGTTTATTAGGCCTTAAGGCAACATTAAATCAAAAAATCATAAAAATCCAATGTACAGAGAGGCTAAAATATTTAATGTATAGAGGGAAAAAAGTATTTATTTGAAAGCAATTTTAAACACTAAAATATACAGTCTTTAGATTATTATTTGCAACTAATCAAAAATTTGCCCGCATTACTTTTAACGTCTCACTTATGAAAAAGGATAAACATATAAATTATATATGTTTATTAGGTCCTAAGACGTCATTAAATCAAAAAATCATAAAAATCCAATGTACAGAGAGAGCAAAATATTTAATGTATAGAGCGAAAAAAGTATTTATTTTAAAACAATTTTTAAACACTAAAATATGCGGTCTTTAGATTATTATTTACAAAAAATTTTATCCTAGGTAACTGCATACCACCGCGTCATCAATTAATAAAAAAACACTTACCCAGAATGTAGACAGATTGTGATGATCACATCGAAAACCGACCTTCTCTCGCGTCGCTAGCGACCCAGACTCGTCTGGAGAGAAAAGGGGGAAGGAAGACAAGATAATACCTTAAAGAGAGAGAAAGAGACAAACCACGATGACGTCATAGAGCAGATGTCCGCTGTCCGCTGTCCGCCGAGATAAAAGGTTACCCACCTCAAGGTCACGGGACGTTGATAAGCCTCATTTACATATCTAAAGCGTATCTGATATGAATAAATTATAGTCCTCTTGACTTCAACCAATCACAAGCCAGTTGCCAGAAACCGGCCATACGAAACAATTTCGTAATATTGTGCAATATTATGTAAATGGTACTACTTTGCACGGTTGGCGTATGCTGTTATTTGGAAATACAGTGCTGTTATTTAAAATACAGGGCTGCTATTTGGAAAAACAGGGCTGTTATTTGAAAATACAGGGCTGTTATTTAAAATACAGGGCTGTTATTTGGAAAAACAGGGCTGTTATTTGAAAATACAGGGCTGTTATTTAAAATACAGGGCTGTTATTTGAAAATACAGGGCTGTTATTTGAAAATACAGGGCTGTTATTTGAAAATACAGGGCTGTTATTTGAAAATACAGGGCTGTTATTTAAAATACAGGGCTGTTATTTGGAAAAACAGGGCTGTTATTTGAAAATACAGGGCTGTTATTTAAAATACAGTGCTGTTATTTGGAAAAACAGGGCTGTTATTTGGAAAAACAGGGCTGTTATTTGAAAATACAGGGCTGTTATTTGAAAATACAGGGCTGTTATTTAAAATACAGGGCTGTTATTTGAAAAACAGGGCTGTTATTTGAAAATACAGGGCTGTTATTTAAAATACAGTGCTGTTATTTGGAAAAACAGGGCTGTTATTTGAAAATACAGGGCTGTTATTTGAAAATACAGGGCTGTTATTTAAAATACAGTGCTGTTATTTGGAAAAACAGGGCTGTTATTTGAAAATACAGGGCTGTTATTTGAAAATACAGGGCTGTTATTTGGAAAACAGGGCTGTTATTTGAAAATACAGGGCTGTTATTTGAAAATACAGGGCTGTTATTTAAAATACAGTGCTGTTATTTGGAAATACAGTGCTGTTATTTGGAAATAAGCGAATAAACTTCTAATTTCCCATTGCATTTATTTTATGAAAATGCCAGTTTAATACTCGTAATATTCTTTGAGTTGGAAACGCATTTATGGTAGAGAGATAAAAATTTTGTATGATTGCATCTTGTTTATTTATTTTCCAAAATATACAGTTAAACAAAGCCCTTCTGACCTTCAAATAATTAGTGAAACATCTATTCCGTAACCTGAAAGAATAAGGAAAACGTCATTATGTATATACTCCTGTATTACATGTTAACCGTTAAAGATTCTAATTCTAATGATTTGTCTAAATATTTATCGAAATGTATACTTCCTTAAATTAAACTACTAAAGATTTACTTAAAAGAATTTTTATATCTATAGTTTGTACTTTAATCTTAGTTAAAACGCTGTATAAGTTAAGTTGTTAAATTGTATAAATCTTTTTAATTAAGGCTTTGCTATTTTGATCGAAAGTCTACCCTAATTTTGAAATATTACCCGAGCGCCAAAAGTAAGCGCTTAAAGTTGCAATCAGATTAAATGAATCGGTTTCAGTACATGCAATATTTGCGGTTTTTGTGTAAATGATACATTGGGGCGTTAAGTATATATTTTACTATAATTTATGTGGATAGCAACCCTAATTTTGGAAATATTAGCCGAGCGCTTTGTAATATTCAACATGTGTGTTTTTGATGCAATTTGCGATTTTTTATTAATTATAACATAAAAGTTAGACTTAAATAGGGCGGTTTCTGTCAATGTAAAATTTATGATTTTTTGATAATGTTGAGAATATTGACCGAACGTCAAAATTTAACAAATTCATTTTTATTTATCTGATTACTTATTAGGTGTTTTAATGCATTTTTAGTGTTAATTATTTTAGATACGTTTGGTATAACTTTTTACCCCCATTTTTTATTAATTATGTCATAAAAGTTAGTTTTACGCGAGCCAGTGTTAATATTAAATATTTCGGGTTCTGTCAATGTGATTTTTATGATTTTTGATTAATGGTACATTAGGACCTAAGGACTATATTTATATAATTTATACGGGTAGCAACCTAAGTTTGAAAATATTGCCCAAACGCCTAAATTTAACAAATTAATTTTTATTTGATCTGAATACTTATTAGGTGTTTACAATGCATTTTACTGTTAATTATTTTAGATACGTTTTTTATAACTTTTTACCACCCCCTTTTTTATTAATTATGTCATAAAAGTTAGTTTTACGTGAACCAGCCTTAATATTAAATATTACGGACTCTGTCAATGTGATTTTTTCTAATTAATATTTAACGTGTAAAATATGCAACTGCAATCGATTCATAAACCGCACTTGAATACACGTGGGTTCATTATTTTCTGTTTGATTGAAACATAACTATGTAATTAATTAATTTATTCATAGACTTATTTAAATTATACTGCACGAAACATAAATTATTTAACAATTGCCCTTGATCCTTTACTATGTTATCCGCGCGTAGTGATGAGGTAATCCACTGGCTGTGTTTTAGGCATTATTTGATAAAATATATACGCTGTCAACGGCTTTATTTTAGCCTATTTTTTATATTTATTAATTATACTATTATGTACCCCCCTCCCCCTGCAACGGCTTTATTTTAACAGGTTGGTTGGAAAACTGAGCGCTTTTCTGTTTATCTGCCCCTCAAGCTAATAATTTTTATTTATTATCTGATAAAATTATGATGAGGTATGTATATTTTAAACAAATGGAATATTTTGGCTATATTTTACCTGTTAGCCCGGTCGGTTATGTGTGTGTGTGTGTGTGGTGTGTGCTCGGTAAATATTTTCGAATCTGAAGTTACTACCCCTATAAATTATATTTAAATATGTTTCTTAGGCCATAATGTAACATTAAACCAAAAATCATAAATTTTCTAATGACAGAAATCGGGAAAATAAACTTCAAACCTGGGAAAATAATTAACAAATATTAGGTTTTAAAGTAAAAATTCTGAACTACACATTTGGCGCTCGGGCAATATTTCCAAAATTGTGGGTTGGTTTATGCATAATTTATAATTAGCTATATACGTAACACTCTAAGGTATCATTTAAACGAAAATTTGAAATTTTTATATGTATAGAAGCCTAAATAATCTGCTTTTTAATCTGCTGTAACGGGGTACTTATTGACTTATTAAACATAAATTTTCGTGTCTATTTTTTATGCTGGCGCTCTATTGACAATTGAATTTATAGCGGAATAAAAAGTATTTGCTTTTAATTTTATACCATATTTGTTTAAAATTTCATCTTTTTTAAATATTCGCCTTGATAAAGGAGTTTAATATTATTTTACTTTTTCTGTTGTGGTTAGTTGTTTTTTCAATTTATTAAACAAAAAAACAGTTTAATCTATTTAATATTCGACGTTTAAGCGGAATTTTTCCAGCGGATGTACGAATTTGATATCTAATTATTTTACACTTTTTTGTGGTTCGGGTGCGGTATTGGCTTTTCAATTTATTTATGCTAAAAACCACTCTTTAATCTTTTACATATTACGAAATATTGCACCTGCGGATGTGGATTGGAATTTTTTCGTTTACTGCGTGTTGTGTTTTTGATTTATTTATTTAAATAATATTATATTTCTATAATTATAACGGTTTAAAAACAACCTTTACTAATTTTTTTGGTATCACTTATTCAAATTATACTGTGTGATATAATATTTACAAACAATTTTAATTACATTGATTAATCCCATAGTACTTATATATCAAATACACCCGGGTTTAAATATATTGATTATGCATGCGTCATAGCCATTTATTTCCTCATTTTTTCGGTGATGATCCCTATTCATCATTTATAAGTTAATATACCTCGGGTAGCCCTCTAGGTTTTAAAGCAATGTAACTTGACAACGGGTGGCTCGAATCCTGCCAGGTGCGAAATTTATTTACCTATGATGACGAAATACGCTTGATACTATGCTGCTATTATTCATTTATAAGTTAATATGCCTCGTGGCGCAGTGGCAGCGCACTGGGCTTTGAAGCGATTGGACGGAGCGACAAGTGGTTCGAATCCTGCTAGGTTTTTATTTAATTATTTCCAATTTAACTCCGATGAGCTGGTGATGTATTTAATTATTTCCAAAATGACCCAATGACCATGATGACGTCACAACGTGGATTTGACAGGTGACATAAATATAGTTAGGTTAAGATTCCTACAGATGGTGTAGTGCCCCACGCTTAGGGCCCCAGGTCTGGGTGGTGTGGGGCCCCACGTGTGACGTAATACCTTTAGCCTAAGATTCCTAAACTACCCCTATTTAAAATCATCCTCTATTTTGGGTAAGGGTTGAAGATGGCCATAAAATTGCAGAATGGACCTTAAATTTCTCCCATAAGAAATACATGGGAAAAACTACCCTTATGATGGTGATACCGGTATAGCATATCTACTTAATATATTCTATAAAATTAAAAAAAAACAGAATACGTATATTTTTTATTTTTGTTTAAGAATAAATACAATAATTGACGATAAGACATTTTAGTCTAGCAAGAGTCTGCGCATAAGTACCGAAAACTATTCCACCTTTATTTTTTTATACGATCCTCTTTAAATTGCCCTATTGATGATATAAATGCATGGCGCCATGGCGCCACCTGGTGCCCTATTGTTTAAACCGAAATTGTTTAAACAATTGCAAGGAATTGTTATTTTTTAACCAAACAAAATATTTTTATTGAAATACAAATAAAAGAGGTTCTATGACTTTTTACGATAAAGTTAATATTTTTGGAGATATAAATTTCTAAAAGTTCGAAAAATCCCAAATTTGGGTACTTTTGACCCATAAAGAATACATTAAAAAAAATAATAAAACATAAAAAATATATTTTTTTATTCTTTATACAATGGTTAATAATATCCCTAATTAAGATTTGAAAAAAAATATTGTTTATACAGGTTATTTGATGGTTTATTACGCGCGATTACAAGTAAAATAACACTGTCCGCCAAAATCAGTTAAATTAGGATAATGCTGCAGTAGCAGCAAGGTAAATTTCTAAAAGAGCGCCTAAAGCAATTAGAATAGGATAGAGAAAAAAACAAGGACGGAAGAACTTCCGTTTTATTTCATACATATAAATAATTATTTTATGTTATTATAAGAAATCATTTTTCATCTTTAATTTATGTCTACTAGTATAATTTTTTATGACATGAACTTTGCCCATGATTACACACCTTGCAAACCTCCACGTTTTTAACAGCAGTTATTCATTTTAGGTTATATTTATTTAATTTCCTAACTCGACCAACTTTAATTTGTCAACAACTGCTATTTTCATACCATATTTCTCCTTCCCTTTACCCTCCATACAACTAATGAAAGTAATTTATTTCGTATTAAAAGAAATTTAGTTTAATCCTTGTTTTATTTTTGATATCGGGTTTGATCGATCTGGAACTGCATTCAGTTTATTGCGATACTTATTGTTGATAAAAATATATAAAGAGAAGTCTGTTTTCATTTGTAAACGGCAACTACAGAAACTTTAGCCCTTTGTCAGACAGTAACTTAAATTTTCTGCTAATGTTTGCTCAAAAGTTAATGAGATATTTTGCTCTAAACTATTTTAAAGTGGTGTCAGTTAAAAGTTCAACTTTCAACTGACAATTATTTTTGTCGCCATAATGGCATTATCTTTGCGTACCCCTGGGGGTAAGAGTTGGGAATCGTTGGTATAGACCGTCTCCATCCAGGACTTCACTTATACGTATGGCGATACATTTCCGGGCTGCGTATTCGCATTGTCTCCTATGGCACGACGCAACCTTAGGAAAATGTATGTCGAATCACGAAAGATAATGGTCCAACGATTTGCCCATGAAAGGGTCGACATTCTCTCCTGCCACTACGTGCTAAATATTGAAGCATCTGAATGCAGTAGCATTTATCACTAGAAATTTCCCCATAGCAATACGTACAAATTAAAATGTTTTTATCCTTAATTCGCTATTTTATTATAATACATAACAAACAGTTAGTAAGATTTTGCATTAGGTGGATTTTTATTTACGTTGGTCGATAAGTGCGTCTTCCTTTAGTTCTGGTTGCTACAAACTAGTTATTAGTTATAGTTCTGCTATTTTTAGTTAGTGATAAGCAGAACTAACTGGACACTACTCAGTGGCGGCTCTAAGATTTTAAATTTTTTCATCTAAAAAGTGAGACATGGGACCCACACCAAATATACATCAGATGCTCAAGGGAAACACTTTGACAATTTGAAATTTGCGTAAAAAGTTGATTTTTTTCGGGTGTTCCTCCAAGGAAAAATTGAACTTTCAAAAGTAAATTCTTTATTTGTTTTTTTTTGTGAATTTGATTAAATCATCGTCAAAAACCATAGCCAGTTGATTTTTTATTAATCAACATTTTTCTTATACAAATATTTGAAATGCCTCTAATTTAAGCAAAATGCGATTATTTTTGCGAAATTACTAGTAACCAGATTAAACCACGACAAAAGTTTAGATGGTGTTGCTAAAGTAAAAACTTTAAGAACCAACATCGAAACAATGACACAAAGAACCAGGAGATATTGTGCCTTCCACACGGGACAAAATCTACTGCATTCAGCCTCTTCCATCTTTATCACGTGTTGTCTAACGCAGAAGAGAATGTCCACCCTTTTATGAGCAAATCGTTGGAACATTGGCTTTCGTAATTCAGCATAAATTTTTCAAAGATTGTGTCGTGCATAGGAGACAACGCCAATAATTTTAAAGATATGTATTTAAATGTGTTTTTAATAGGTTTTTCAAAATTTGAGTAAATAATTTCATGTTGTTACTATGTCGTTGATGTGACTCAATAACTTTTAACAATCTTTCAAGCTTGGGACAAGTCCTAAACCTGGATAATACAACACTTAGTTATGCGGATTAAATACAAAATTTGATCCAAAACTTACTTGCATACTTCAGTTCTAAGCATCTGTGTTGATCCTTCCGTGGCAACAAACATATTTACAACATACATCCATTCTCCAGTACGTGAACACATTGCCAGTTTTGGATAGATATATTTCACAGTCGACGCGCACAAGGATGATCCTTGATTTCCATTCTCAAAATTTTGTCTCTTGACGCGAATATGAGTAGTATCTGTTATTGTGGTGTTGTGTAGTTTTTCTAGGAATTCAATTTCTTTTAAAATACTGTTATCTGGCTTATCTGGCAAATCTGGCAAGTTAATATGCCTAAAGGAATAAAAATATTATCGTTCAAAATATAATAAAAAATATAACTTCGCTGATGATGTAATGAAGCTTTTAAAATATATTTTGTGACTTTTTATGAAACAAATGACATTTTATAAAGCTTGTAGTTCCAGGAGGCTTTATAGTCGTCTAACCAGAAATTATGCTGTAGAAAGAACCTTATCTTTAGAAAGTGACCTAGTTTAAAGAGTTGTTCGGGCACTAGATAGGTTTTAGTAAGACTGAGGCTTTATAGCCGTCTAACTAGGAATTAGGCCATAGAAAGAGCCTGTATCTTAAGGAAGTACAAAGTAACGTCAAAGGATTGCTCGGGCTCTAGCTTTACCTAATATTAGCTTAAGTGAGAGCAAATGGCCTCAAATCAATATTATAAGCAAGTAACTTCGGCACCGCTGCGCCGTCGTGCGAATTACTAATAAGAGCATTGATGAAATTTCACCATCGGTAGAGGATTTTTTTTAAAGTGTTGTAAGGGGTCAAAAAATATTTTCAATATTTTTAAAATGTATCTTGCTTTGGCGCAAAGGCGGTAGGGGTGCCTTTGAAGCCTTGGCGCCGTTGTGCTCCCCCAAGACCTTACCCATATGAATAAGGCGTTTTTTGTCCGGTTTATCGGTTGTACAGAAAATAATAAGAATCAGTGTATCATGTCCCTAAATTATTACTAGCACCAACAAAAATGCATTAAAAATTATATTTCTTTATTTCTTGATAACTTTTACATTCTAAAATAATTTTGATGGACTGGTCAAAATTAATGAATTTATTTATACATAAACAATATATTTTTTTACAAATTAAACTTAACCATTTTTAGAACACAGCTATAAGCAGTAAAATTACCTTTCGTGTTTTTCTTCAAGTGTCCAACTAGAGGTACTGGTATTCACTTCTGGAAGGTCTAAAAACGTATTAAGAATATTTTTAAATTTTATTGACTAAAAATTATTAAAGTTGTTAAAGTATTTTACTTTTTAATATTAATAGACACAAATCTAAGTAATTTTATAGTTTATTTGAAATAATTAAAGCTTCTTAGTTAGAACACTTATGAACATTTTTTTGCCACGACTAACTACGACTTGTCATAACCAAGAGCATTAAATCGTTCGCAAATTTTAATAATAACTTTATTACACACGATACAAAGGCAAAGGAAATAAATATACAGGGTTCCCCATAATAGATTACCCATTTTAATTCCTCAGTAAATTTGTTATTAAAACTAACATTTTATTACACTTAATTACAATTCACTTATTGGGATTTACTATAACATACAACTTATTCAAACATTTAAAACTTACGTCTTTTAGGTAAGTGCCATTAACTTCAATGCACTTTTCAAGATTTGACAAGAAATGATTCATGTCACGATGAAGGAAAACCTGATCTATTCACCGAACCTCTTCAGGAATTCGGACAATTTTTTCTAGTTTTGTGACAGGTGCTACTCGATTAAAAATATGTTGATTCAAATTCCAAGGGCCATAGAAGATAATAATATAAAAAACGTACTGCCTTATTAAACTTTTATTACTTGTTTTTTTGGGGTTTTTCGGTCATTTTTAAATAAAATCATTGTTTAATTGAGTTTAGTTTAATTTAGTTAAAATCATCAGAATATCAACATATTGTAAAAATTACAACACTGATAACATTCTACTAACATTTTTGTTCAGTGGTTGATACAATACTGCCTTATCCCATATTATGAATTGATTTCAATATCAAAACAGATAATCTATTATGGAAAACCCTGTAGAATCGGGGCTATCACAGGGTACAGGTACAACTTACACCAAGCACAGCCATCTGATGGTAAGACTTTAAGGATTTTTTAAATTTCATTTATTGAAAAAAAAAATTTCCTATTTGACGGTAAGAGGTCAAATAATAAAATATACAAAATATCTATTTTGATGCCATAGCAACATATTATGACCTACCGACCAACGAATTACATATGTTGCCAAATGTGGGGATCCTTTGTCACCCGAAAATAGTTTGTTAGTTGTTAAAAACAGGCATAACTTTAAAAAAATTCAAATAATAAAAACTTGACATTAAAAAAAAAATTAAAATATAAATGAACATTCAAAATAACTGTTTTTTTTGTGAGGGAGGGGGAAGTAAAAAAAATATTTGTTACTCTTAATAACTAGGTAGGTACCTACTAAAACTTTAAAGCTGGTTTTAAAAAATATAAGTCCAGTACGATCTTTTTTAATTGAAATAATAATTTCTTTTTCATTTTTTTGTGAAACCATCAATTTTTTGTCGTTAGGATAGCCCTTGTAGGCTTGTTGAAGCCCAAGTACTGGGTACCATGAGAGCCGGGTTATTCTTCAGTTCCGTCAATGTTGTCCAAGTACCGAAACATGCAAAGATTGCATTTCTCAGTATCTTTTAGACAGTGTAGTAGTGACACATCTTGGTCGAGGCTCAAATAGGTAACCCGTGTGACAGGCAGACTTACTTTAAAATCCATTATTAATTATATATTATTTACATTTAAACTTATCTACTATATATTGGATTTTAAATAATAAAGACAGCTTTATTTTATTGCAAAGTTAGTACGCAGCATAGAATCATAAGGTGATGGTATTAGCTCTTGCAGGTAAGGCAAAAGTGTCACAAAGAAAGATTTACTGATTATTGTGCTACCGTCGGTATCCTTCTTAAAACATTGCTTAAAAGAAGATTGTACATTAAAAAAATATATTATTATAATTTTAAAAAACATGATTTACATTTGCTAATTTGTCGAAACAGATTTTTTTATAGGTCGATTCACTGTACAATGAAGATCTACGAATCTAGTATTTAAAAAAATAATAACATTGCAAACTGTATATGTATAAACAAGAGTATTTATCGTGGTTAAAACAATTTTTTACCTAATTTCAAGTAGTTTAAGGTAAACAAATCACACTTCTCTTGTACCATTGTTTTTGTTTACATTTTGTGCTGTTATTAAAGTGACCAAAATTTAATAAAGCGGCGTATTAATCTTGCAGCCGTTGTGCTTATTTAAAAAAATGACATTTGGCAACACACCGGTGCCTTAAACTACGCTTTGTATCGGTCCGCTTCAAAAATTTATTAGGCCTGTAGGCTGTTGCCAGTGTTAAAACAGTGTTGGCAAATATACATATCGGTAAAATAATAATTGTACTGTCGGTTTTTATTTTGGTCAAGCAGATTTAATGTAAATATCACTGTTCTTATAAGTCGTTTATTTCAAAGTATCGGTTTTTATCATGCTGATATAAATTAGGTAAATTAAATAAAAAACAAGTCATTACTTTAAAAAATGTTTTGTTTATTACAATAAAATAGGTAAAAAATTTTGATTTGTAGTGTAAATTATATTACTATTTTTATGATAGAACAAAGGGACCCTTAAATATCTTTTTACATTGTTGTCCTCGTTGATAATGGGACTTTAGTCCTAGCTTGATAGCTACTGCATTTTTTAAATGTGCCCTAAAAATAAATAAAAAGTGGGTAATTTTCTAAATAACTTTATTTGCATAGTTTATTGTAAGTTATGGAAAATTAGTTATGATGAAGGCATGCAATGTTAATACAAATGTATTATAAAAATAGTGCAGTGATTTACCTGTGCTAAATAATAAATTAATGATGTACAGTTATGATGAAAATTGCTGTCACCAAATTTTATGAAGACCACACATTTAAAATAAATGTAAAAAATTAGTATATTTATCTCATTACATGATGGAATGTAATACACAAAGTAACCTAATTACATGTTCTGCTAGATGAAAGTTTTTATACATTACATAAAATAAGAAAACGCGCAAAAATTTTAAAAATCTATTTTCTGAAAAATACATTTTTTGTAGTTAACACCTTTATAAACAAATGGAATAGGAACAAAAAATAATGTTTTTTTTAGTTCATAGAAAATAAGTGGTTTTGGCTCAATCTTTTTGAGTACTATATTTGAGACCAGAAAAAAAAACATGAATTATTATATAAGCCTGTATTTTATTTATCGTTAAGGGGCGTCTACTAATTATGTAAGGCGATGTTGGCAATTTTTCGACTTCCCCTCCTCTTCCCTTGGTGGGATGTTCTGAGATTTGACTCAACGCCCCCACCAACTAACCTCACTTATTTTGTAGTTGTACACTGTTTTTTGATTTGTACACTGTTTCTCAATAAAAATAAAATTCGTCTCTCCCACGTGAGATTAGGTGAGATTCGGCTTGATCCCCACTTCCCCCCTAAAGGCCTCACGTAATTAATGGATATCTAGAATATCCTTTAAAAATGTTAATTGTGCAAAGTTAAATTTATTTTATTTTAAATCTCCTTTTTCATTTTAACTACTTCTTTCATCAAAATAAATTTAATTTTTTAATTAAAACAATTTTTTTATTTAGCCTCATTAAGACTTATTACTTGTTTTATATTTTTAGTTGGTACCAGTATATAACCAATGTTGTCCATTTAAAAATTATTCTTTAGGTTGTCCTATTTTAATTGCAAAATAAAAATGAAATAGATTATAAAGTGTCAACCTTTTTTCCTGTCATAGCCTTTTTTGCAAACGATATCGCTCTTAAACAATAAGCCGCTTTTTTTCTTAAAGTACTACTTGCATACCAAATTTAAAATAAATATCTTATTTTATTTTTGAGACTTGTGGCACCCACTTAGAAATAATATTATTTTATATACACTAAATTAACTAACAAAAATGAAATCCAAAGTAGCTACGAAACGAATTAGGGGCCTTCAATTTTTTTTTAAGGTTGGTGCATCAGCAAATCCATGATTTTTGTTTTGAATAAGTTTTTTATTGGATAGCTTTGCTGGCATGAACTTAAAAAAAATGTAGGCCCCTAATTTTCTTTGTACCTTTTAACTTTTTTTGTTTTTTTTTTATCTTTGTGACAACTCACGAAGGATTTGCATATACATATATACTATATATATTAGACATATATATATACATATATACTCCTAAGTACCAGAGTACCGTGAGTGCCGGGTTTTCCGATGTTTAACCCATCTTTATGCCCCAGTTCCGTCAACGCTGCCCAAGCACTGAAACATGCAAACTTGCATTTACAGCTCTTTAGACAACGCGGTAGTGCCACCACGGACGTTATTTTAAATAACTACCTAAATATGTCTGCCCGGCGGGGCTGGGTTCGAACCCGATCGCCGGCGCGGCGAGCCGAGGCTCTGACCACTACGCTACCGGACAGACAAAATTAATTGATTGATTAATCTAGTGTCAATAAAAAGAAAAAACATAATTTTGAGTTTTTTTTAAAGTCGGTTTAATTTTTTAAATTACGTTTTTATTTCGTAACTTTCATTTTAACTAAAAACTGGATTTTTTTTTGGTTGGTTATTTTGATTTTTTTACATGCACTACAACTTGATCAAGGTTTTGAGAGGTGTTTCCCTTTACACCACACCCCTGGTTCGCATATCGATAAGCCAGGCCGTTACACTTACGCGTATATCATAAAAACATCTAAACCGATTTTAATAAAATCGTTACTGTTTCCTAAGTTAAAGTAAATGCAAGACAATAAGAAAAGAATGGCCCCAATCCAAATACTAGTAAACATACATACATATAATATTCATACAACTATAAAATTTTGTATATTTGTTTGGCAGCCCTTATTATTTATCATGTGTGTATGTATCATAGATAACCTAACTTTAGATATAAAATATAATGACTAATCGCATTT
>JAHBCN010007738.1:32500-42042 GCA_019359885.1 Listronotus oregonensis | reverse complement strand
ATATATATATATATATATATATATATATATATATAAATAAATAATAAAATTATGGTATTACATAAAGACGTAAAAATTAAAAACTTAGGTAATTAACATAACATGTAGGTACTAACAAATTTAAGTATTTAATAATTAACCGTCCCACCTTAGGATATTCTTATTTTCTAAACTTAACATTACATTATTACATAAATTCTGTTAGGTAAAAATATGAATAATATACAAAAAGTTTTAATTAGTATTTTATAATTTTTTTACTTATAATTAAAACTTTATAACAAGGGATCTAATAAAGATAATAAATTGTAAGATATATTTACACCTTTGAATTATAATTACCGTCTTGTTTCGCCAGACGGTTTGTACTCCTTAACAACGAAAACTTAAATTGAGTCAATACAAAGTAAATTCTGTATTAAGCTTAAATTCCAAACTTTACATATTTTCTTACTGTGTCGCTTTTGGAAGATTTGCAAGTTTAATTAATATTAAAATTTACAAAGCAAGATTTCTTCTTTTAATATACAAGGTCGTCTAAAATGTAAATTTATAATTATTATTTAGCGCAAATAATTAATTAGACTTTTAAAAAGTTTACACATGACTTGTTTAGGTATAAATTTAGAACAATATTAATTTTAAGTGTTAAGAAAATTTTAGTATTTTTATATCCATATATTGGGTATTTTCTGTGTTATGGTGAGTTGTTCTTTTTAATTTTTTGTCCTTAGCTGGAATTTCGTTATTAATTTTTATAGGATAATCCATACTCAGAGGTCTAAGACCTTTATCAAACGTGTCACATTTT
This sequence comes from Listronotus oregonensis, assembly GCA_019359885.1. Taxonomy (NCBI): domain Eukaryota; kingdom Metazoa; phylum Arthropoda; class Insecta; order Coleoptera; family Curculionidae; genus Listronotus; species Listronotus oregonensis. The sequence continues at coordinate 41,231 of JAHBCN010007738.1, read as the reverse complement.
TAAGCCGGGATCCAACGGCGCGTGGAATGGCAATCCTGGGTTGACTGTCGAGTGTCAAGGTTGGCGCGTCGAAATGTGGTCGGGCCGTTTCCACGACGCATGTAGGATCGCGGTTTCAGACGTGGATACGCAGCGGTTGTACGTCGGCAGTGCCGGCGGTAAAAAATTAAATGACTTGGTTTAATTGTACTAATCGTGAGCGGACGCGTATCGTTGCTGCTGCAGCCTATTATTTTATGTTAAGAACATACAGAATGGCAAGAGGACAAACAAAACGAAAACAAAAAAGATGGTGGAGAGTTTCTTTGTACAAAATCAAGAACTTTCTGCAAAAGTTTTTGAAAGGTTCCCATTAATGTATCTTTCTTCTTTTTAAGTTCTGTTTTTAAATATTTTACACTCATTTGCCCTTCCTTTCCCTTCCAGGCATCATAAATTAAATTCCTATTTTTATGGTGTGGATCCCGTGAGTTCCAAATAATTTACTCGGCTTCATAGAGGGATAAAAATTCTAGCACCACTTCATTCGACCACTCCATAGTGAAAGTATTACGGCACTGACAGTATAACGCGCATAGCCGCGTCGTTGGAGCGGTATGCACGTGTTGCGCGCCAGCGTCCCAGCTCCTTTGAACCGTGTTTATTTACCGACATATGACGGGACTCAGCGGACCGAAGATGGAAGCTTGCATATCAGACGCTGCAGTGAACTGGCAAGTTTGGCGCGAGAACTGCCTCCTTCCACACTTCCGTTGAATCCCGGTTAATAATTTCGCCGTTTACACGGTTCATGTAGTGCATATGCAAAATTGCAACAACAGTTTGTAAATAAAAAATATATTTTTTTTTCTGTACCTTAAATTGTGTAGTGTTGATACAAAATAACTACTTGCATAACAACGTTATTTTTGGCAATTATATCTTCTCTTTCAGTAAGAAACGTATTACAATTTAAACGCCAGTAGATATAGATTGTTTAGAAGATTTTTTAAAAATATTTTTTATATCTTCTTGTATAATACAAAATATTGATCTATGTGTCTTACTGTCTTGGTGTTTGTTATGGTACCGTTTCTGTTTTAGAAACCGTAGTTAGTTTTTATCGCTTAAATACCTTTTAGATATTATCATAATGTATTTATTTTGTTCCTACAAAAATAGTTTAGGATTTTTAAATTATTTATAGGCTGGAATAAAAGTCACAATGGCTTAAATATTTCGCCACAATGTTTCAGGAAGCGGTCAAAGATAAGATGTTAAATATTAAATTCTTATTTATAGATAGTTTTTATATATATGCCATTTTGGTAATGTTTAAATTGTACAAATGTAATACATTATTATGGGTTTAATTATTTTGATACCCTTAAAAAATCATTAACTAAGTAGGCTACCCCTTTCCCAAACCTGGGTAAACCGGACAGGATGGGGCAAATTCTTTGAGACCAATAAGTCTGATGTGCTAAAGACCCTAGAGAAGTTGCTGGACAGGCACATCAGGGAAAACGCACTTACGAATAGACCTCTACACAAGGACATATATACATACACAACCGGTAAGTCCATAGAAACAGCATTACATAAGTTTGTAGAATGGGATAAATATGCTCTTAAATACAAGGAAGTTCTAATGCGTGTCTTCCTGAATATAGAAGGAGTGTTTGACAACAGTCCCTTACATCTATCTCAAGCGCGTCGAAGCGCAGAAGGATCGACGCAACAAGCTGCAGGTGGATAAACTGCATGCTTAAGAGCAGATCAGTATATACTTTAATTCTTAAAGAAATTCTTGTAGCTCGGGTTAAGCGAGGATGTCCGCAGGGGGGATTTCTGTCCCCACTGCTATGTAACTTGTCATAGACGACCTCTTAAATGTCCTACCACTGGAAGGTTACCAAACACTGGGATACGCAGAGAATCTCGCGTTATTATGGATGAGGAAAATTTAACAACACTGTAAGGAATAAAATGCAACAGGCTCTAAACGTCGTTACCAGATAGACGAGAAAGCCATAGTCGCCTTCATAGAAAGGAGAAAACTAGAGTGCCTAGAGTGAAAGCGAGGATGACTCTTATGTTAATCAGACGCGCACGTGGAAAAACATGGGACCTTAAACCACCACTTAACCTCATAGTGATGGGAGATGCAAAAATGGGCTACTTACAGCTGTAACAAAAACCAACTGGTGTCTACGCTAGTTTGGGACATAACGATATAAAAAATCAGGTTGGGGACAACATTCTGGATGTGAAAACAGACTAGATGATTCCCAATACTTATTTAACAAAAACTTTTAGGTAAAAATTCCAGATTGATGTGAGTAGTAGCAACCCGATCTCCCCAGCATAGCTGGAGACATCATCTGATATACAGATGAATCCAAAACCGAGCAGGAAACTGGAGCGGGCGTGTACAGTGAAATGAGGAATTCACAATTCTCCATTAAACCAGAAACACAGTTCTGTATTTCAAACGGAAATATATGCAAAACAAAATAACAAAAGGGCTTATAAAAACAAGCGGATCTGCATAATAACAGACAGCCAGGCGTCACTAGGGGCACCAGTAAACCCCAGGGTAACATCCAAGCTGACGTGAGAATGCCAAAGAGAAATAGAAGTTCTGGGAAAACGCAACAGGGTTACTCTCCTGTTGGTACCAAGAAATTCGGAAATAGAAGGCAACGAAAAAGCAGATAAGCTAGCCAGACAGGTATCATCCACATCATAACCACAGTACGAAGGCAAACCAGGTGATGGATCTGAAAAAAACACAAGAAATACTGGGGGAGCCTCACTATAATAAAATACTTCATAAGGGGCCCATCCAAAAGAACGAAGAAAGAACTACTTAGACAAAGTAGGAAAAAACTACGCATAACAGTAGGGCTTCTAACAGGGCATGATAACCTAAAATGACACCTACACAAGATAGACTCATACAATGGTGACCCAAGTCGCAGAATGTGCGTCAAAAGCGAAGAAACAGCCTACCATACTCTGTGCGAATATTAAGCGTTAAATAACCAAAGGCAGGCATTATTTGGGCGACCGAAAATGAGCTCACAGAAATATATCAACCAACCAGTCTCGGGTTTACGGTTGTAGAAGAAACAAGGCTAATGGGAGGATTGATATAAAAGATAATGGGAGATTAGGCACAAAAAGCCCAAGAGGCTGCGCTGCCTCCGATAGTAAATCAAGACGGCTTCCAGAAAAAAGAAGGCTACCGTGGAAAAACAAAAAGTATCTATGGAAATAAAAAGTAACAATGTTGTATTCCACAAATTTAAATTTTCAAACAACCCCATTATACATTACATTTACGTTATATTTTACGGATACTTACATCCGCATTTAAAATCAGGAGTTTGGAAAATGTCAAAGAAATAAAATGTTTTTTACGTCTATTGTACCGGGTGTTCCACTAAGAGAGGTAGTCGGCTATATCTCAGAAACTACTAATAGTATAACTTTCGGGAATTTTTTTTTAAATAAAAGCGACCAAGAGAAATTGCTGGAAATTATTTTCAAGTCTGTGGGATGGCCGCTAGGGGGCGTAAGGGTAACGTCAAAACATAAAAATATACATTTCTCAAAAAAATATCCAATAAAGTATATCAATAAATGCTACTATTTTTATCTTTAATGTTTTCTAAACAAAGAAGCTTCAGGTGTAATTTTTGTCAGTTCTAAATTAAAGTGGTGGGGGAAAGTTAAAGTTTATTTAGAAAAGTGCTAATAACTCCGGATTGCTTTAACCGAATTTAGTGAACTTAGTCTCGTTTAGAAGAGCATTTTAAGCATTATTTTCAAGTGTATAAACTATTGCTACACTAATTTCACAAACGCCGTTAGAGGGCGTCAAGGTAAAACTAACTATTTTAAGATTTTTTGAAAAATTTAAATACAATGATATATACCTTTTTACATATTTAGATAGAGAAAAAAATCCTAACAAAACGGCGAAAACCGCAATTTAATATCTCTTTTCAAACCGAATATATTCGCAAAAATATAAATACTACATAGAGAGTAACGCATTTAAGACACGATGTTTTCTACTAGGCTGATTTTTAGGTAAAATTAAATTTATACATTTTTACAAAATCTAATAACATACTACGTAATTTTTACTAATTTAAACCCATTTAACGATATTATACAACATTAGATAATTACCAACCTATAACTGTAATAATCCATCGAGCGTGGCCCTTATCAAAAATGTCAAAAATCCAACAATTTCTATTTCAAAATATAATTTTTAGTGTTGTGCTATTGCGTTTTTAAAAGATGCTTTTATTGCTTGAAGAAGCAGTTGATATTATTGCTATTTATTTTGAGTGTCTGCAAAATGCGACAATAGCTGCCAGGCTGTATGTATTGAGATATCCTTAGAGAGGCCGGTACGGCAGCGGCAGCAGAATGTTCACTTGTTTAGCAAATCGCTTTCGTACCACGGGAAGTGTTCTTCGCCCCTTTCACCGCAGACGCCGTAGAACTGGGGAAAGTGTCATCAACGTTTTTGCTTATGTAGAGTTTAATCCTCAAGCAACAAAGGCATTTTTAAAGAACACAATAGCACAACATTAAAAATAATATTTTAAAGAACACAATAGCACAACACTAAAAATAATATTTTGAAATAAAAATTGTTGGATTTTTGACATTTCAGCATCCTTTTGTTTTCAAAGCTAACTTGATAAGGACCACGCTCAATGGATTATTACAGTTTTAGGTTGGTAATTATCTAATGTTTTCTAATATCGTTAAATGGGTTAAAATTAGTAAAAACCATGCAGTATGTCATTAGATTTGTAAAAATTTATAAATTTAATTTTTACCTAAAGAAATCGGCCTAGGTAGAAAACATTGTGTCGTTAAATGCCTTACGTCTCTATGTCGTATTTATATTTTTGCTAATATATTCGGTTTGAAAAGAGATATTAAATTGCGGTTTTCGCCGTTTTGTTGGGATTTTTTTTCTTAATCTAAATATGTAAAAGGGTATATATCATTGTATCTAAAATTTTCAAAAAACATCGTAAAATAGGTTAGTTTTTACCTTGACGCCCTCTAGCGGCGTTTGTGAGATGAATGTAGCAATAGTTTATACACCTGAAAATAATGCTTAAAATGCACTTCTAAACGAGACCAAGTTTACTAAATTCGGTTAAAGCAAACCGGAGTTATTAGCACTTTTCTAAATTAAACTTTAACCTTCCCCCACCGCTTTAATTTAGAACTGACAAAAATTACACCTGAAGCTTCTTTGTTTAGAAAACATTAAAGAATAAAATAGCACCACTTATTGATATATTTTATTTGATATTTTTTTGAGAAATGTATATTTATATGTTTTGTTATTACCCTTACGCCCCCTAGCGGCAATCCCACAAACTTGAAAATAATTTCCAGCAATTTCTCTTGGTCACTTTTATCTAAAAAATTTTTTCCCGATAGTTATACCATTAGTAGTTTCTGAGATATAGCCGACTACCTCTCTTAGTGGAACACTCTACATACAGTAAGTCTATTAATGTTTTTCTAACACATATTAGGTCTCTTTGTTATTCAGAAATAGTTTACACTATTTTAAACTTTTTGGATACAACCTAGTCCTAAAATATACTTTTGATAAGAGCTCTTTATATAAAAAATGTGTAAAATAGTGTACACTATTTCTAAATAAAAACAGACCTATTATAATATATTTAATTTCACTTTTTTCGAAAGAGTTGATGTTCGGACATCAAGAGAATACCGCGATAAACCCGCGCAGTCCGTCGCCAATCATCATTACGAGGAACTTATAGAATTAGCTGGTTTTTACATTTTACATATTTATATAGTAGCGGTTTTCAAAAAATATAAGAGTAGTTATTTTCTAACTAAAATAATATTTACCATATTATATAGAATGGATATATTTGATAGAGATAAAATTCTTACATAGTATTATTTTTGATTAACATTAAAAAGTAATGAATATTATAATTATATAATATTATGTAATTTACAAGAATAAATATATTAATCGGAAGGATGTCCCTCCCTACTTGATCAGTTAGGTCGGATGACCTTTGAACACGTCTGCGCCAACATTCGAGCCCAAAACTGTCAGTGCGGTAGTCATTTCCGAAGCAACGCCTAGTGGGCACCGTTATTTTTCTTATTTTTGATTTTCTTCGGGTAAAAACACTAGAAGTTGCCCGCTAATACAAATATTATTAGGAAAGAAGAACAAAAACCAGGACGTACATAGTTACAGAGGTTGGAAAAATAAATCATCTTATTATTTATATGTGTTGGGCGCAAAGCCCGAAAACGGCCAATAGATAGAAAAAGTGGACAAACCCCGACAGCATTTTGCCAATGTCCGAAGTATCGCTTTCCTGCCGTTTAACGTGGACCAGAACGCGTTCTGGACCTTTTGCAATTGCCAGAATGCGTCTAGCATACAAACAAGCCGTTCAAAAACAGATTTTGTGCGTGTTTCAAAATAAAAAGCCGCTTTGTTTACTAGAACTAACCATGACCGACTAAAACTTAGGGCTTTTGAATTTTTCTTAAAAATTTCTAGAAGTTATAAACAAAATTTAAACAACGTATTAGAAAAAACCGGGGAATATATAATTACACTTAAAAAAAATATAACTTCTATCATATCAAAAATTATAAAAATTTTGTTAATAACTTCTATGTAGGGATAATTTAGACAAATTCAAAAGCCCTAAGTCCTAGTCGGTCATGGTTAGTTCTGGTAAACAAAGCGGCTTTGTATTTTAAAACACGCACAAAATCTGTTATGAGTAAGTTAAATTGGCTTGCTGGATTTGACATAGTTGCAACATTGATAGGTACTCTCCATATTTTGTTTCGAATTATTGACGTTTCCTTTTGGTTTGTTTTTCAAGTCTTGAATTTAATATTTCCTTTTTTTAATTTCTTGGTAAGAAAAAAATTACAAAAAAAAGGTTTTACTTAATATGGTGTGTGATCCAGAACGTAGTAACTCTTTTTACCTATTTTCCCACTACCCCCATTTATTTTCTGATCTCGCAAGTTTGTTAACTTATATAGTTAATTAAAAACGAAATATTAAGGAACAGTGCCACTGCCGTTAATTCTAAAGAGTATCAAAAATCCGTAAGTTTCAATGATTTTTAGAAAAATAATAAAATAGCAAAAAACCGTGTATGGCACTGCTAGCGATTACAAATGCACAAAATATCAGGTAAGACAGTCAAAAACTAATAATTTTTGTAAACATATAAACGGGCAGCAAGATAAACATACATCAAATCACATTACCACTTGCAAAACTAAATCGAACAAATTAACTTAATTGACAAATGAAATCGACTTTATAGTGTTGCCACTATAAGTCCGAGTCATTGCCAATTATTTTCAAAAATATCTATGTGACTGGTGCCGCGCCGCACGTGTGTACCTACCACTTTTATTATGGGGACGAGAGGTAAAGTTTTTGGTCAAAAAGGGGCCTATTTTCAAGAATTTTTTATAACATATTAATAAAGATGTATTTTAATAATTGGTTTATTATAATACAACATTCAGGAATATTTTTAAAAAAATTGGTACAAAAATGTAAAGAAATAACGGATTTATTGCAGTTTTCCGCTGGTGCCTCAAAATAAATTTATTTTGCGGTATCCGCGATTCCTCCGCACCAAAGTACTAAAAATAAAAAAAATAATTGTTTTGATTAGTTAATTAGTTTCTTTCTCAATTAACGCCGAGCTTTTTTTATTTTATTATTTATTAAATTTTTTGCATCACTTTAAAGTTGGAATGTCGATTTTTTGACAATAAAATTGACCTATTTGATATTGTAAGATTGATATTAATTGAAATTTAAAAAAACCGGCGCCACCTGATAGTAATTTGTATGTAGAATATGTGTACAAATTTTTGTGCAAACTGAATTGGAGCAACGGTCATTAAAAGTATCATAAATCCGTCAATTTGGCATTAATTGACTTCAAAATTTAATAGAATATTTCACTCATGTATAAATTTTCTCATAGGACACGTTAAAAATCAAAAAAATTCAGCGAAAATTTCACGTTGCCTAGACAACGTGGTATTTCTACTTACTTACAAACACAGAACAATCGAACCTGTTTGTTTATTGTCAATTAGAAACGTCAAAATAAGTCGACTTGGTCATGTACACGATGAAGAAATAGATAAAGTAATTAAAAAACGGTTTCAGTTATAGTTTTAATTATGTTGCAGGAAATTGAAAATTGTATGACCAAAAAAAAACCATTTTAATAGTATAATACTTTCATATTTCTCCATTCTAGAAATATTCTCCCTAAATACCGCTCGTGCATAAAAATTAATCAGATAATTTTTATTCAAGCTTGATATACAAATTCCACTCGTTCTACGAACTCGTGGGTTTATCAATAAAAATCTTTCATGAAATTTATCGGTACTTTTAAGCACTCATGGTATTACCCCCAAATATTCATAAGATATTATACATTTAAAATTTTTAATTAAAAAAATAAAACAAAAAAAAGTTTTAAACTTTACCCTTCCCTCCTTATAAAGGCACTTACGGGAGTCAGTATTCTAGTTGTTTACGGAGAGATTTTCTTTACTTTGCGCATGTTTTAAAGGTCTAAATTAAAGAAGACTTAAAAAAATCAATAAAATGCTTTAATTTTTTTATATTGAACTAATATATTATGTA
>JAHBCN010007738.1:0-27500 GCA_019359885.1 Listronotus oregonensis | reverse complement strand
ATCCTTACGACTTTACGACTGTGGCTCAGTAGGTCCGAGGTGAACTTGGCCAAGCAGGTCTTAATGGACTGCTTTGCCTGTCGTTGTCCAACTCTGAATAGATGCTCTAAGGAGGCCTGCCGAGGTTCCACAGAATCATCATTTCCATGGCTGATCCTCTTTTGGCTAGGTCGTCGGCCTCTTCGTTACCTAGGTGGCCCTCGTGGCCTGGTACCCAGGCTACCGTAAGTTTGTTTGCCAAGCCGACTTTATCCAGGGCCTGTATACAGTCCCCCACGAGTTCTCCAAAAGCTACTACTTTTGGAGAACTGATGGCCTTCAGGACCGCTTGGCTGTCTGATTAAAGGACGATGTTTTTTCCTTTACTCCCCCTTTCTTTAATCAGCACGGCACAATGCATTATTGCTGCGATTTCCGCTTGGAAAACCGTGGCGTGCTGACCAAGACTTAAGGTTATCTTTTTTCTAGACTTGTCTCCATAGGTGCCAGCTCCTACTCCCTTGTTGTCTTGGAGCCATCTGTATTCCAGATATGATCGGCTTTGATTGGAGGGCCTTCTTTCCAGTCCTCCCTATCTGGTATGACAATCCGAAAGTGTCTGTTGAAGATGAAACGAGGGGTTGACCTGTCAGAGGGCATCTCAAGCAATGAGCTGACCTCTTGGTCCCCCTCTATTTCCCATCTTGAGGTCCTTTGATGTCCTATAATTGGACATTGACCTCGTTTGAGTCTATAGAGTACCGCCTTTACTTCTCTTCGTTTGTATATATGGTATTTAAACTTTCGTTTTACATATAGGATCTCACTTTTTTACCCAGAACTTTGACGTTTGCCTCTATAAACACCTCACAAACCCCACAAAAAAATTACCCTAAGAAAGTGTCTCCAGATTAGAAAACGATATTCTGTTTTATATTGTTGTTATGCCAGCCTGCTTATCTGCTGGTGTCAGAAATAAAATAAATAAACAAAATAGTTAATAACTGGTTTCGGTATACGTGTTAAATTTACGAGAAGTAAACGCTTTAAATAGTGATGGGAGGGTAAAAAAACCGCTATTTTGTGAAAAGTATTTTTTCTACAATCGAAATGGAGGCTTCGGTGAACTTAAACTTTATTTTTAACCAGCAATATTTTGATAAAAAAAAATTAACTTATTCGTTGTACCCTAATAAAACACATAGGGTCTGGAAAAATTAACTTTTCACTAACATTGTCACAAAATAAAATATTTTCTTTATTTCCCACAAAAAATATACTAAAGTAACATGGCCGACTAACATCAAAAATGTGAGAAAGAATACCTACTTGAATAAGTAATGTTGCCAGGTGTTTTCTAATAATTTGTTATTATTATAGGTTTTTTTTTTCATTTAAAAATGGTTTAGTGTTTAGTATTGTTAATCTGTGATTAGATAAGAGACTTATTTGAAAAAGTACTAGGTTGTCTGTAAAAAAAATAAAAAGTTGTACTATTTTACTATTATTTTAAATACAGTAAGTTTTATCCTTAATGGAGTAAGTTTATTTTATATTATTACTGTTTCAGATACAAATTACATTTGGACTTGTTTTAAATCTCTATTGTTTTATTTATTAGAAAAAGAGTGAAATAGGGAGCGGTTTGTACTTTTTTTACATACATAAAGAATATAAAAAGTAAAATATATTTTATTAACAATGTCTAAAAGATTTGGCAAAACAATAAAAGTTTTTTGATTCTTAAAAACTTACGTTTGTATTAAAAAAATAAAAATACCCATGCTGTATTTTTCTGAAATCAAGCCTATTTTTAGAAATTTATAATTAAAAAAAAATTTTAAGGATTAACAAAAATCAGTACAGTTTTATATTTTTTTAAAAAATAAATCTTTAAAGAAAGTCTTCCATCAGGGAGTAGAATAAAACAAACTTTTTTAGTAAGGGCATAATATAATTTTAAACATATTTTTTGTTTCATAGTTTTATTTTTATATTTTAATTAATATTTGAGCAGGCAAGAAACTTTAAATATATAAGAAAATATAAAATTTAAACATCCTGTATATCAGTGGCGGCTCGTGGTAAGTATTTATGGGGGTGCACTAGTCGTAAAACACAAAAATACAAAACAACTGGAGGCCAACACAACGTTTTGTTGTTGAACACTGCGCCTATATGCACTATCTAACTGCTGCCTTAAATCAACTTTCCCCAGAAGCTGTAACTCCAACTGAGCGATAATATGAGCCCGAGTATTCTCATGTTTTGGGCAGGCTCTGCGCGTTTCCCGACTGAACAACAAGCACGAAAAACAAAACAATCGGTTAGTTGTATCAATCCACAAACCAATCATTCTTTTCATAAATTTTCTTTTGAATTTTCTATTAAACTCCCAGACTTACATTTGGTGGTCTGTGGGAGGGAAATTTCAGGTCTAGGTCTTTCAGCACATTTAAATTCAATTTTTGTTCTAAACTCAAGAGAAAATTTTTTGCAAATAAATATTTCACCGTAAAACGGACCATTTTTAGTGAAAGAACTGAAAACGCACCCTAAATTGTCGCAGAACAGCACCAAATGGATATGGAGCACATAAAAAGTGTGCGCCTCTTCCTTTAATAATCGCATTGCCCCCTCCGCCCGCTGGCATAATCTTCCATAGAAATTGCATAAACCACGCCTACATAAGCGCACGTGGATCGGTGATTGGGTCGAACGTCGAACGGCCAAATCGGATCCTTTCGGCTCAGTCAGTTCGTCGTTAGGGAGCTAATACACTATGTTTTGTATTAGCGTAGAATAAATTAGGGAGTTCCGGATAATGCACGATGAAAAAAAATTTTTGTTTTAAATTTTTTTGGGGGTGCACGTGCTCCTGTGCTCCTATGGAGGAACCGCCACTGCTGTATATTAAACTAAAAATATTTGTATTTAAATTTTAGGTAAGATGTAAATAAAATTCTATATTTTTTAGGAATAATTAAATCTGAGCATAGATTAAATTAAGCGTGTGGTATAGATTAAATTAAATTTAAAAAAAAACTGCATGAAACAGAGTTTTAATTTAACATGTCGTACTAAATCCTTACTACCTAAACGTTTAATGCTAAAAACCTAAAATAGCTATGATATTTGCAGAAAAATTATTTACATCTGTTAAAGTTTAATTAAAAACTTGTACAGTTTTATATGCAAGGTGAGAGAGAGAGAGATATTGATTTAAGACACATCAACCCGTGAGGATCTTTTTGTGTCTAAAAGAATTTTATTTAAAATCAAGGTGCCAAAAGGCGACAAAGATATAAAGACGCAGTACAAACGTTAATTGTTAATTGTTAATTGGTTGTAAGCAGTTTTAAGTGTTTTAATATGTTCCTGCGCGTATGAGACCTAGATATGTTCTATTAAGGATAAGGCTCTGAGAGAGGAAATCATATTCTCAGTGTTTAAGGGAGCTCTTTTTAAGAGAGCCTCGGATATCATGGTTGTATAAGATGTGGGAGTATTTGGGACAGGAATCCAAATATGCTTAATTGTGAGGGTGATCTCACATATATCACAGATAGAGGGATCGGATCGGTTAAGTTAAAACTCCGTGGCTCAGTCTGGTGTGGCCAATTCTCAGTCTGGTCATGAGCGAAAGAAAGTGTTCAGAGAACTTCCCCAGAGAGGTGCTTGTGAATACGGTGTCCTTAACCTTGTATAGCTTGTTGTCCTCTAGTTGGACATCCCATTCAAGTTGGAATATGGCCTTGACCATATGTTTGAAGAAAATATTCAAGCCCTTTGGGCTAAAAACAAGATTAATTTTTAGTACTTGGTCTTCTTTGGCTAGGAGGTCAGCCTTCTCATTGCCACTAATACCAACATGGCTGAGGATCCAGAGAAATGTTAAAATTTTGTTTTGGATATGGATTTTTTCTAAGTTGTATTTAATGTTTAGGGCAAGAGGGTGTGTGGGGTTAAAGGATTTCAGGACGTTAATGGAGCTGAGGGAGTCGGTGGCTATGACCCATTGGTTTCCATTCAAGCTCTTAATAAGTTCCGTTGCTTTGAGAATGGCAAAAAGTTCAGCTGAGAGAATACCAGTTAAATGGTGTAGGGAGTAGGAGTATCTACTCATAAGGGGCAGAAGAGAGCAGCCCCTACTGTTAAGTCAGTTTTGGATTCGTCGGTGAAGATAATCTTATGGTTACTGTAGTTGTATGAGTTGTTTGTAAAGCTTTCTAAGGGAGTCGCAGCTGTAGAGGTCTTTAGGATACTTAAGCACAGATAGATCCGCGTTAGTAGGAGCAGAGTTCCATGAGGGAAATTTAAATCTTTCAATTGAGATTGGATCAGGAAGTGTAGGGTAGATATTTTGAGAAATTTGGTGGTATCTTTCGTGTGTCCTCAGGGCATGGTTTTTTTGGGGGTGGTGTGTGTAAGGAGTTTGGCGCTTAAAGAGTCTGGCATGGGAAATGTGTGGTTTTGAATCTTAGAGAATTCCCGTAATTAAGTAAAAGAAGCTGTCTTCTTAGATAAGAGGGGTAGTGATTCTGATTCGCAGTATAGACTGAGTGCGGGACTTCGCAAGCCCACTGTTGTGGATGGGGTACAGTCTCTTGAGCTGGCTACACAATTGATCCCAAATCCAGTTTTGAAAGAATAAGGGGGTTGTGCCATCTTAAAAGTGTGGCTCGGTGAGATCTCTATTTAAAACCTGATAGAACTCTTAGAATATTGAGGTCGCGGGTACATTTGTTCCTAAGATGGTCAAAATGATGTTTGAAATTAAGTGTGGTATCAAAATAGAGTCCTAGAAATTTGTGCACAGGGGGGTTAGGTATAGGATTTAATAGGCGGAGTTATGTTATTTTGAGACATCGTCTGCGTTTGCAGAAATGCATAGAGGCTGACTTGTTGGAAGAGAAGGATGAGCCGTCTTACATACATAGGCATAAATGCTAATTGATTTTTTAGTTTTACCATCAGATATTTTTGTTTTAAATAATCTTATTAAATAATATCTTTTGTGCATAACACTTTCACTGTTGTCAACGCGACTCCTGCTTTTGTTTTTTTTTTACTATATGCTGAACATGCGTTACTCGCGTTATGTACTTGGGAATATAAATACGGCTCGGATTCTGACAGCAAGCGTTGCAAATATTGTATTTTAAGTCAACACATAGTATTCGTTGTGCCATTGTAAAAGTAAGTGTTGGTTTAGTATTTTCCGAAAAAAAATCAATAAACCGACAAATCGTTTATTTTTGCGCTCTCACCTTGCTTGGGGAAATTCGCAAACAATGATTTTTTAAATGGATTTTTTTTCTTATTTTTGTTTTTATATTTATAATTTACCTTTAAAATACTTACTTACTATAAAATTAGGTTATAACTTATATTATCCTTATCATATTCATATTCTATTATTTTTTTATAATTGAAAGTTTTAAGGTATTTTTTTTCTAATCAATATAATAAAATTTTCTACTTAAAACGGTACAACGCGACTAACACGTTCATATGCCATATTGCTGATGCGGCGTGCGCATTGTTATTTATCAAAATAAATTATATCAAAAAACATGTTTTTTGATTTATACCAATAATTCTAAAAATTAATAATGGCACCTAGGTTTAAGTAGATAACCTTATAATGTATTTTCTTTATATAAATAGAGGATAAGATTCTTGTTTTTACATTAACTTTTAAATTGCCAAATTAGTTTAAACCTTTTTGCATACTTTCTTATTTCTTCATAAAATCAATAAAAAAACCCACACTACGTAGTTAAATGAGGTAATGAACAGAAAATTAAGGTGTTTTTTCCTTTCAGGTGTTTTTGCAAAAACAACAGAAAAAAAATACGTACTAAAAAAATAAAGTTTAATTTATGGTATTTTAAAACTTTTTATTGTTACAAACTAATGTTGATCCTGTTTATTTTTTAAATGTTAGCTTAGTTCTCTATTTCCACTGTAACAGAGACTACTAATGCTTAAAAAGTTTTATTATAAAATTAAAAGCTTTCACTGTTATAAAAAAGTTAAAATTGTCTGCCGCGAGGAAAAACTAGATATAAAGGTTTTTAATAACTTAATTTTAATTATAATTTAAATAAAACAATTTAATTTATTTTAATTTTATTTCCAGATTAGAATTTGTATTCAAGAAAGCATAAAGTTAGTACCTAATTTCTGATAATATAATTTACCAATGTTTATCTGAAATTTGTAAAAAAAAAATTAATTTAAAATATATTAAAACTTTGTTTTGTTAATTTTCCAGTTGCCAAAATATTCTTGAAAATATTTAGTAAGAACAAAAGATTTGTTAAATTTAATCTATAAATATAATGTATTTAGCTTTTATACTCTTACGTAATTTCAAAGTAGATTAATATTTATTTTTAGGTAATTCTATCTTTTTCAATAAGGTCTGGCCTATCTATTTTCATAAAGAAACAAAAGCTGTATTGCTGCCCATTTTTTTTTTTTTTTTTTTTTTTTTTTTTTTTTTTTTTTTTTTTTTTTTTTTTTTTTTATTGTTACAAACTAATGTTGATCCTGTTTAAATTTAAATGTTAGCTTAGTTCTCTATTTCCGCTGTAACAGAGACCACTAATGCTTTAAAAGTTTTATTAGAAAATTAAAAGCTTTCACTGGTATAAAAAAGTTAAAATTTTCTGCCGCGAGGAAAACTAATATAAAGGTTTTTATAATTAATTTTAATTTAATTTAAATAAACAATTTAATTATTTTAATTTCATTTCAGATTAAATTGTAATCAAGAAAGATAAGTTATCCTAATTTCTGATAATATAATTTACCAATGTTTATCTGAAATTTGTAAAAATTAATTTAAAATATATTAAAACTTTGTGTTGTTAATTTTCCAGTTGCCAAAATATCCTTGAAAATATTTAGTAAGAACAAAAGATCTTTTAAATTTAATCTATAAATATAACGTATTTAGCTATTATACTCTTACGTAATTTCAAAGTAGATTAATATTTATTTTTAGGTAATTCTATCTTTTTCAATAAGGTCTTGCCTATCTATTTTTATAAAGAAACAAAAGCTGTATTGCTGCTGCCATAATCAATTAGATTTAAAACTAAAAAAAAAAGAAGAAGAAAGTATTTAAATTATAAACAAGGTTCTTAAGACTATAATGACGATAACAATATTTTTAACATAATTGAAATGATAGTAATTTGTTTTTTATTGGGTAATATTTTAACAATTACTTAAGTTTTACCGTTTAAATCTTATAAATATTTGTTTTTTACTTACAACTAACATAATAAAAACTGTGTGTTGGAAAATATTTAAAAAGTTTTTATTCTCGTTATTTGATATATCTTCTAAAATGTAACTTTTATTACACAGGTCAACATTTGATCTATGCTGGAACAACGAAAACGGTTAGGTGTTATTAGAGTTTTTGGGGTCGCTGATTACAATGAGAGGGTCGATTAACTTCAATCACGTCAAATTTAAGGTCATTTTAAGTCAAGCGAAGAAAAAACCTTAAAAAATCCATGCATATGTTTTTGAAGTCGCTATATGCAAATCCAACATTTGGATTCAGCGACTTTAAAAACATTTTTTCAGAATTCTTCTATACTTTTTTTTCACTTGACCTTCAAATAACCTTGATTATTTTAGCCAAGTTGCCCCAATCGACATTGGTATATTTTTAAAATTTTTAGAAGCCTACTTTTTTTGTTTATTAACAAATTATTTATTAGGATCTATAGGGCTAATAAATTTAGTTTAAGTTAATTTTTTTTATTATTTGTTTAATTTTTTTGCCATTTTAATGACCATAATAGTTTAATGAAAATTTATTATTTTTTCTTCTATAACTATGTAAGTAATTATTTGAGTAGTTATTGTATAGTTATACATTAATAATTGGTGCTTGTATATTTAAAATATTAAATTTTCCTTATCACTTTTCATTAGATTATTTTAAAATAAATCTGTGTTTTATGTTTTAAATAAAGGAAATCTTTGCTTTGTTTTATTAAGTTTTTTAATAATTATTTTTTTCTTTTTGATTATTAAAATTGATATCATTTGCTTTTTTAAAACCAAAACAAATTATTGCAGATGTGGAGCTCAAAACAAGTCAAAAAGCCAAAAACATATGGGTCAAAAGTTAACTCTTTTCGAAATATTGCCTTTCAAAGTTTTAAAAAATTGGCAACACCGCGCCTGTTTCATCGAAGCGAGTCGAGCGTTTTTGCGAGAGTTGCATATTTACACTTTTTTTAAGGAGATGTTTATTTATATACAAATAATAAAAACTACTTTTTGTAATTTATTTCGATATTTAATTTAAAATTAAATTTATGTAAAAAGCAATACATTATT
Organism: Listronotus oregonensis; assembly: GCA_019359885.1. NCBI lineage: Eukaryota > Metazoa > Arthropoda > Insecta > Coleoptera > Curculionidae > Listronotus > Listronotus oregonensis. The sequence continues at coordinate 19,148 of JAHBCN010007738.1, read as the reverse complement.
GTTTGGTTAATATTTGTAATTAAAAAATAATTATACTCACCACATATAGGCTAAATATTCATTTTTAGGGCACAAATTATTATGTTTTAAAACAGCACTTTTTTACTTTGCTTAAAGAATAAGATTTCTCGGTTGCACACATCTCGTTTTTAAAACTCTTGGACATTACACTTGTAAATTTATAACATATCCGCATTTTTTCCGATTTAAAAACAACCAAAAATGTCGCGGCCGTTGAACACGTATTTATAAATGACTTCACAAGGCTTCTAGCTAGGTAGCTCTGTTGCCAATTGTTTTTAAAATTTTTACCTGGGGGAAAAATTATTAATAATATTATTTATTATTTTTTTTTATTTGTAGATTAAAACATTTAAAACTTAGTTTATTTTACTAGCAAATAAGCGATTAAGACAAAAGTTTCAGGTTTTCAGAAATAATTGCATTCAAAGTTTAAACTTTGACATCGTTTAGACAAAAATCTGTCAAGTTTTGATACATATGTCATATAAGCTTTTCGACTTCGTTTTGAGCTCCACTATCGCCCATTTAAATTATAAGCATTATACTTTTTACACCCGTATATTCATTCTAAAGGTATAATTAAACTATTTTTACGTTGTATATCGTAAAAATAAATGCAAATATGGTAAGAATTTTAGCAAAAATAATTTTTAATATAATTATTTATTTGTTTTTAAATATTAAAAAATATTGGAAGCTTTTAGCTCCTTTATAAATTTAAAATATAAAATGAGAACAGAATGATAAAAACCGTCCAATCCTACTTAGGATTCAGCTCAATAATTAGTTCCGCTACTGGATTATTGCAAGAAATAAATTACTATTAGCACAATTAGGTCTTGTTTGTTTCCAAACTAACTTGGCCAATCTTTTTGCAGAATCTGGCATATTCATTTTAATTTCTGCTTATATTCTTTTGTTATTTTTACCTATACTCAAATATAAAATAACAATTTTTTAAGGAGCAAACGACATTTTTATCAAAAAAACTCTATTTTTTTTATTACACAATTTAAATTTTGTAATTATTACTTAACATAACTAAATAATATTACAAAAATGTAACGTATACATCAAGTATGCATTAGTCTGTTTTTGTACCAAAAACATTGTGCATAAAATAATTCACCGCAATAAAAAGCGTCTAAAAAAGATATGGAAATTTAATAAGATCTTAAGTTTATACATTTCTTAAGCCAATATTAAAATAATTACAAAGAGAACATAAAATTATAAAAATCCTTAACCCCTGAAATATGATAATTTCTAACGTGACATATAAGAAACGGTTTTTACCTCTTTAGAAAATATATAAAATGTCCAACTATACATATAAAATAAAATTACAAAAGATAATTTGCAAAGGTTAACTTTTATATCCAAGTGCCACTTTAGGTTTAGGCTCTCTTCGAGCATTTTTCTAGATTCTGCGTTAGACGTTAAAGTAGAACAAAGCAAAAAGCGGAAAATGGACAAAAATAATACCTAGAAAATCGTTTAATTCTGGAACCAAAAAGCCAATAAACCATAAAAGCTTTGTTATATTATTATTTTTTTAATTTTGAATACCAAATAATTTATTAAATTAACCTCTAAAATGCAATTTAATAAGGAAAGGTTTTTACCTATTTAGAAAATATATACAGTGTGTCTACTTAAGTTGGAACCATATGGAAAACTTTTTTATTATTAAGTTTACGAAAAAAAGTAATTTTTGATAAAAAGTTCGGCATGGTCCAAAACTTAAAATGCAACCATTAGATATAATTTTTTTTAGCCGTATACGAGGTTTGTCAAAAAATATGAATTTTAGTCAAGTAAAAATAAAGGTACTTTTATTTTACAATACAAAATAATGTTATAAAGTAAAGTTATTTTAAATTAAAAGTTGTTTTCAAATGTGCAATTACAGCTTTTAGCAAAAAAATTTGAATTAGGATTATTTACTAATAATTCCGTATTAATTGTTCTGGCTTAATACAATTTAACGTAATCCAGGATGCACTGACATGAAATATTTGACATTTTGTGTCAGAGTAAGTTTGTATCTGTAAAATTACAGTAAAAATAACAAATTTAGTAAATCGTGAAGAAAAAATAGAAAAAAATGAAAAAATTATTAGCAAATAATTACCAATATTAAATTTTTATGCTAAATAACTGTAATTGCATATTTGGATATAACTTTTAATTCAAAATAACTTTACTTTTTAACATTCACTTGTATTGTGAAAAATAAAGGTACTTTACTCATAAGAAAAATTCATATTTTTTGACAAACCTTGCATACGGCTTAAAAAAGTAGACACACTGTGTAAAATGTCTAACTATACATATAAAATAAAATTACAAAAGATAGTTTGTAAGGGTTAACTTTTATATCCAATTTGGTTAATGAAAACCGTCATGGAGAATTACTTTGCGTATTATTACATCGGAAGATACTAAGAAAAACTAAAAATTGATCAATTACCTATTCATTGCAGGCATGTGTAATTTTTAATAAAGATATTGCAAATTGGTAACACGATTATAGTTAAGGTATTGGGAGGGTAATTAAGATCTTTAAAACTCCTTTCTTTAACCTTTCTTTATTGTTAATGGGCTTTAATGAAATTTTAATATGATAACTATACGTTGAAAAATCTCTGGTTACTCCCAGCTTTCTAGATTAATTTATATATTATTTAGTTTGATCTTTAAGCTTATAAGCGTGTTAGAGAGAAAAAAAATTACAGCTTAGCCCTTCGTGACCCCTTCTTGACGACTAATCCGACAAGAGAAAAAGCTGCCAGACTTTTATAACTTTTTCTCCTACGCACGCTATTTGCACGGGCGAGCGACAAGACTGTCACTGCCTCTAGGTAGTAACATGCTCGAAGGTCACATTCAAAGTCAATTCTAAAGACGAAAGAACTTAACGTTACTTTAAGGTTTGTAAATTGACTGTATACCTACGAGTTTATATTTATTTTCTTTAAGTGTATTTGTTTTTCTACTTTAAACACCGTGTTGGATAGCTTGTAGTTTCTTAAATAACCATTGTTTTCTTTAATTGGTCTTTTCACATTATATAAACTAATTAAAAGGAAGTATAAAATAATTTTTAACCAACCAATGGTTGAAAAATAAAAATATATATTATTTTATAGTTAGTGTATATCTAATAATAACGGGGAAAAATTCTTTAAGGCTATAAACGATCTTTTAAATATAAGGTGTCAAAGGTAATGCTTAGGTGCTAATAAACCTAAAAATAATCTAATAAAGTGACGGCAATTTATAGATTATCTAAAATATGTTCGAAAAGTTAGCAGTTTTATTTTAACATTAGACATGAGTACTTACCTTTTATAATGATGTATTGAAGTCTGTAAATTTCAATTTAAAGGTGCGGTTTTGTTTTAATATTATTAAATTTCAATGTATTAGTTTAAAGGCCGGTTGCACCAACACTTTTTGCGACTCTTAAGTTGTTCTTAAGCATTAACTGCCCCTTAAGTTTCAAATGTTTCTTGCACCAGCTGAAATTCCCTTAACTTTAAGTGTAGGATTTTCTGTACTTAATGATCCCTTAAGTAATTTGAAGTTGACATTTGACAAATATTTTGTTTATTGTTTATTTATTTTTCGTTTGTTTGTAGTTTCAAATAATTAATTTGATAAAATTATGTAAAAACGAAGTTTTTAAACAATGGTGTTTTGGATTGTGATATTATAAATGCTATGTAAATTGGATTTCCAAGAAAAATGTAGAAACAGTGAATTTTTTATTACTTATGGCAATTTTGAGATTTATTTACTTTTTTTTTTTGTTTTGGGCATTGTTCTGGTTATTTTTAAAAAGAACTGTTTTGACGAAATGGATAATCTTACATTTTTCAAAAGGTTCAAATTAACGAAACCAACAGTGCTCAGCTTACTTGAGCAAATCGAAGATGAGCTTTAGTTTAAACATGACAAGTTTGTATTGGCTTTTAAATTTTAAGTATTTACTTGTAAATTAGGAATATTTAATTTGTTCATATAAATAATAAAAAGGTTTTTTTTTAAATGATGTATTTGTGTTTATATTTCATATTGACAATAATTATTCCTTTCCATGGCCAAAGAAAGGCGCCCTTTATCTTTTTTCCATATTGTTTTGGAATGGAAAAGTTTCTCCCATTTTGACCAAACGGTAACGAGGTTTTTGGGGCGGCTGATTACGAATTGAAAAAAATTTTTGGAAGTTTCGTTTTCGTGAATTTATCAAAAAAAAAAATCAAACTAACCTTTTTTTTCACTTTTTCCCCTTTTTTTGTACCCTTGGGTTTATATATTGTGCACAATAAAAATTTTATAACCTTTAAACCAATTTTTATTTAATTTAAACCTTTTTTTTTCCTTAAATTGCGAAGCTTCACTTTCCGGGCGGCCTTAACAAAGGTTGGGGCCACGATCCGACGTGTGAAAGTGGAGGTTTGCAATTAAATGGAAAAAAGGGTAAAATAGATATAAAAACAAGTTTTTAAAAAGTTTTTAAAAATATTATGTCCAATTTAGGGGTAAAAATCAAGAATTCTGTGCAAAAAGAAGGAGGAATAGTGAAAAAAAGGTTATTTTTTTCAACTTTGATGATAAATATCTCGAAAACGAAACGTTGCCGAAAAAATATTTTTTCAGATTCGTAATCAGAGCCCCAAAAAACCCCCGTATACCAAATTTGGTCAAAATCGGAGAGGAGGCAACTTTCGAGACAATTACCGTTATTAATTTTACAACAAAAAATCACAAACTAACTACTGATTTTGTATTATAATGTCTATAAAATAAAAATAATTAAAAATTTTTTAATTAATTAAAAAATTCAAAATTGGATTTTCTTTATCATTTAAATGACAACAAGTTAGGAAAGGAAAGACTAATATCAGTTAATTCTGAGTATTGCGTTGTAAAGACCAAAATTTAAAAAAAAGAACGATGCAAGTTGCCATTTTCAAGTACTTTAGTTGTTGAAAAAATTAATTAAGCAAAACAATTTAAGTTACCCTTAGTTTTAAGAGCTTCTTAATAAAGGTCTACTTAAGATTCTTTTGGTGCAACCGGTCATAAAACTGATTAATTTTTTATTAAGTTATTGGCAGAAAACTAAAAAACATTTTATATAAAGTAACACTCAATAAAGGCCTTTTTTCAGAAAATATAAATAGAAGATTTTGTCTTAGCCGCTCGGATGTCTATAACTATGTAATTTTAGGTCCCATTTTATAAAAATATTGTTATCTACAAAAATTGCTTGTTAGCAAGTTAGTTTGACAAAATCATAGGTAATTCGAATTCTTTTCTCCAGTCTAAATTTTTGAATCATAAAACTCTTTAGTTACGAGTAGTTCAAAGGTGACAAAATAATTTGTAATGTAAGTGGTTTTTAAACAGTAATATATTAATTTTGAAAATTGTTTACAGGTTTTGGACTTTCAAAATAAATTTGTACTTTATTAAATTGAGAAAATATTCAAAATTGTCTTACACAATTTAAGATGTTCCACAAGGCAAGATCACCTAATCACCATAACCTTATGTTTTTTTTTTGGTTTGATAATAATTAGTTTAAAAAATTTGATTAAAAGATAAAAATTTACATAAAGGAGATGGAGACAGTGCAACGTAATTTAAGTTAGAAAGTTAGGCATAAAATTAAACTTATTTTTGTTTTTTATCCAAAATTTAGAGAAAAAAGAAAGGAAATAGATTACATTAAAAAAAAGATGAAGAAGCCCAATGTTTTTGTTTTACTTTAGGATATTAGTAGGTAGTTATTTTATTTTAACTCAATTTTGTATGAGCATAAACCTAAAAATAAACTGGTAAAAATAACTTATAAATATCAAACATGAAATAAAACCTTTAAAAGCATACGGCTGCTTTTTTGCAAAGATATTTTAAATATTTAATTGCTCTTTCTAATGTTTTATAACCAACTTTAATTATTTAACAGTATTAAATTAAAGAAATTTGCTAGTGAAACTAATACTAATCTTTTAAATATAAGATTTGAAAGATACAAATGGTAAAAATACAACCATATTATATTTATTGTCAATAACCTTTCTCTTGAGTTAGTTGTGGTTAGTTGTGGTTAGTGTCCCAATTTTTTTTTATATATTTTACTTAGTATTTAAATATTTAATAATGTAAATATTTTCTATTATTAATAGGCTGTTGTATATATTTATGTCTTTAATAATTTGTATGTTAATGTGTTTATGTTTCTGGTTTTTGGATCTTTTTTTGCCTGTATATAAGATTTTCTTTCGTGAGACTATTATTATTTATTTGTATGCACCGTAAATATTATCTGGTTAATTTTATTTAATTTTGTTTTGTAAGTGAACAATAATTTATAAATATAATTATTCTTTTGGCACGTTATTACTGTAAAAGCTCTAAAACTTTCCACTTACCTATCACACACAAGGTTCGATCAAATAAACCGTCTTTAGGTGTATATTTTAGTGAAAGCTAACACTAGGGCAGATTAAAAATTTTATGTCAAATAAAAAGCTTTTTTATTCTACCAGGATCTACTTTAATAAGCAGCTTCAGTTAAAAAATAGTAAAGAACAGCAGGATTAATCTAATACTGTCAGTGCAAAATAAAGTAATAAAAAGCCTTTGCAAGTGCTTAGAATGTGTGAGATTATTAATGTAAATAATTATGTAGTGTAAAATGATCCAATTTCCTTTGTAACAATTTTTGATAGTTATTTTATTTTTTTTTTCTTAAATAAACTTAAAATTTTTTTTTATTCCCATATCAAGCCTCGTAAGTTCTTTGTATGTAATTTTATTTAAATTCTCTAAAAACTTCCTTAAAGCAACTGTTTATGTAAAAAACAATTATATCACCAGTGTCATGTACAGAGTGTCCCAAAAGTAATAGGACACAGAGCAACAGCAGATTCCTTAAATCGAATAAATGCAATTTACGTAAACTTGCCTTATGCCAAAGTTGATAATAAGTAAAATACAGGGTGTCAAACTTTTAATTTTGTTTTCGTTTTTCGTAATAATTTCTTAACTAAATGAGATAGCTATACAAAATGGGGATTTGGGGTTCTTTAAGGCAAAAAATTTAAATTCGTCCATGCTACTGCCTACCCCACTTGTTTTATATGGAATAACATTTTTAAGCTTAGGCCTGGTACTTTTATTGCTACAATTGTTCCAACAATTGTTGTTATGGAAATTATCCGGAACATGATTTTATTTCCTTAATGAGAGTACCAGACCTTAGTATATTATCCTGTTTATTACAACATAAGTTACCATTATTCCCTCTGCACCAAAAATGTATACCCCATTTAAGTCTCTAGGAGCAACTATTTTCGAGATAGAGATAAATGCACTTTAAAGGACTCCGCAATTTTCTTATGGAAATTGGGTTTTGACAATTGTTTTTAAACTTTGCAAAGTAATAGGTACAAAACCCGAAAACCCCTCTAACCCCTCCAAAATCACCATCTTAAATGTCCCCAAATCCCCAGTGACCTTTAAGGCTGATTTTGGGGGGTTGGAGGGGTTTTTTGGGTTTTTTGCCCGTGGAGACTTTTAATCAGTGTGTTAGGAACTGTCATTATGCAAAGTTTGAAAACAATTGGCCGAAACCCATTTTCTTTAAGAAAATTGCGGGGTCCTTTAAAGTGCGTGTACCTCGAAAACAGTTGCTTTTAGAGACTTAAATAAAGTATACATTTTTAATGCGTAGGAAAGTATAATAATTTATTTTTTATAAACAGGTCAATACACTAAGCTTAAAAAAAGTTATGCCATCAAAAACAAGCGGGGTAGGCCGTAGCTGGCGCCCTTTATAAACAACATCGAAAGCATGGACGAATTTGAATTTCTCGCCTTAAAAAACCCCCAGATCCCCAATTTTATCAGCTATGTCATTTAGTTAAAAAGCTATTACGAAAAAACGAAAAAAAAAATAAAAATTTGACATCCTGTATCTTAGTTATTATCAACTTTTTAATAAGGCAAGTTTACGTAAATTGCATTATTTTGACCTAAGGAATCTGCTTTTGCTCTGTGTCTCAATACTTTTGGGACACCCTGTATATATTTAAAAGTCAGAAAACGTATTTTTCTAATTGAGAATCTACCTTTTATTGTTATGTGTAGCAATAATTGTTTAATAGAATTTTACATTATCGGGCTTAGACTGCTTCATACATAATCCTATATTTTTAGGTAATCGATTTATGGATACTTTTTAATGATATTTAGATATTTTAGTCAGGATGATTCATATTTTTCTTAGGTCTTGTAATTGCTACAATTAATACTTTTTTAAATATTAAAAAAAGTAATATTGTTACCATGGCGATCCAAAGCCTTTAAGAATAAAATCGATTTTTGTGGTTTTGGATTGTTTTTCCTTAAAAAGTATACACTTGTTATATATCAAGGAAAAGAGGTTGGATTAAAAAATGCAAATATCCAATATGGTTTTCATAAAAAAAATTAGGTTAATGATGTTTTCGTATAACCGAAACGTCGAAATTAAAAATCTGATGCAATAAACGTTTTTTACACAAAAATTTGCTAAAAAAGTGATTACGTCTTTAGAAAAACAAAATACAAAGAAGTTACACGGACTTATTGACAAAGTTTTTTAACCTAAGAGAAAACGGGCCATATTTTACATAAAAAACAAGTTTAAACTACAAAGAAATACTGTTTTTGTATTTGACTTTTTTATTTTTAAATAAACCATAGAAGTTATTTTTAAATAAATTTTTGTAGTTGATTTAAATTTCCAACTTCGCTACAAAACTAAATTACATCATACGTTTTCTAATAAAATGTCTAATTGTCTTTTGTAACTCGAAACATTCTTTTGAGAGGCAAAGCAGTAAATTTAATAATTTATTTTCATATTAGTTTTTATGGTTCAGTCCGCTTTATTTTTTTTATTTTGCACAAGTCCATGAAGCATAGACATTCTATTGCTACCACCAATTAAATAAAGGAATAAGTTTTAATTTTTTTTTATTCTAGCCTTAACTTACTTCTTAGTTTTTAAGATATCTTATTTTTTTCACACCACACAGAAAAAAATTAGGTATATTACGTCAAGGCGGGCTGTAATGACTAAATTCAAAAAGTAAATTGTTTGTTCTATAACGTGCCAGAGCATTACCAAGAGAATTACGTTCGAGACCGATAAGTAGTGTTTGATCAATAGTTACTTTTTAGAGTTTAAAAAGATTCCAGCGTACTTTAACTTTAATTAAGTAGGCCTGACGTATAAAACTATTAAGTTCTGAAACACTAAATATGAAAACAATTAAATTAGGGTAAAGCTGAGCATTTATGTTAATTACAATATATCACTTGAAAAAAATTGAAGTTACCATCGCCATTTTCTAGACAGAAACAAAGTTAAAACTTTAAACAATAACCCTAACTACAATTATTATAAATATTTTTTTAATATTATGTATTTCTTAGGCAGTTTCTTTTTTTATGACAGATCAATTGGTTGTTTGTGTTGGGTAAATTTACGAATTTTAAAATTAAACAAATTTACTTTTTATGACATAATTTATAAATAAAAAAATAATAATTAAAAAAAATAAATATATCTATAACTTTTTTTGTTTTAAAAACATTTATTAGTTTTTTTATATCTTAAAAATAGTTACTGACATACCAATAAAGACTCAATAAACAATTATTTTAATATTGCCATATTATTTAAAATTAAATAATTTTTTTCTAGCAAATTCTGCATCCATTTTAAGTTTTGTTATCAAATATTTTTAGGTACGAAAAACTGCATACACAAATTACACCGATCTAATTGATTTATGTTAACAAACTGACTTATTGTACCTCAAAAAGGCATTAACAACAAGGCTCTAAGAACAAACCATAAATGTGTAGTGTAGGTAATTAATACCAAGAATAGTTTGTGTTCTTAAAAAGACATAAAATTAGGAAATACATTTTAATTTATAAAATCAATCAAGTAATCAACTTAGTTGAAAATTCCCTTAATATATTTTTTTTTATTTTCAAAGCTCCTTTAGTTCCTTTCAGTTCTTCTTAGCATCGCCTTGCTTAATATGTTTGTCAAGCTACCTTTACAATTTATTGACAAAAATTATTGATGGCTATCCGCCATTTTTAACAAAACTTTATTATCCCATTTGGTTTTTAAAATATTGGTATTTGAAGTTTTAAGTTAGAACAAATATTTTGTTTTTCTTTGTTATACATTTTTAAAAAATAAAATTTGTATTTTTTGTGATATTTTAGCCCCCAATATTAATTAGGTTATTTGAGCTCCTTATAAACTATTTTTTATAATAAAATATTTAAACATAATTTTAATAATATTTCCTTTGTTAAATTTCTGAAGACTTTAAGGGTGTCTGGATATAAAAATAAATTTAGGTGTATGGCACGTATAAAAAAATCTTTTTTTCTTTATTCTTAGTTGGTATGGACTAAACTACTATGTAAACTTCATATTTTCGATCTTTACAATCTGTGTGCGTATGACACGCATAAATGTGTGCGTGCTTAACCAATATCATTGTAGATAGATGTTTTTAAAGAAATGTCGTTTTAACAGATAGTATTTTGGCATATATTACATTCAGGTGCAAAAAAAGCAACAGTGAAATATTTGGTAAAATTTGAGGAATCACAACTTTTTTATTTTTAGGCTGATTTTCATAAATATTTTAAAAAACTTTAGGTAAAATGACCAATTTTAATTCACCTATTTAGTCGTTTTATAAGTGATCGCGTTTTAGTCATTATACAGGGTTAAAAAAATGATTGCTTCATGACCTTAATTTTAAAATACCCTGTGGAATAATTACGAGCCTCTCGAGTTATTCCTCCCCACACCATTATTGACCCTCCTCCATGAATTAGACGGGACTAAACGTGCTCTCCGCAAATCTTTCTCCGGCCCTTCTCCATACTCTTTTTCGTCCATCTGGAGAATGTAAGCAGAATCTGGATTCGTCAGTAAAAAGAACATTCTGCATTTGCTGTAAGTTCCAATTTAAACATTCAGTGGCAAACTGCAGCCTAGCTACTGGGTGACGGCGAAGCAGTTGTGGTCCAGTTGCTGGTCTGCAAGCTTTTAGACCAATCTCCTTTAATCTTCGACGAACTGTCACACACTAACGTTTTTACCTCGGACTTCTTGTAGTAACTTGAAGAAGTCTGTCGTCAACAGCAGTAGTTTTTCGTCTTCTACCACAGCCGGCCCTACGCGTATATCCGCCAGTTTGCAGAAAATCTTCGAATACTCTTTTGATGGTAGCGCGATGGATATGAAGGATTCTTGCAATATATTCATAACTACGTCCGTCTTTAACAAGTGCAACAGCTTTTGCGCAATTCTCGGCACTTAAAACCATGACAGTAGTAAAGAACGTCTGGCGTGAAAAAATACGTCATTAAACTGACATTAGGGCAACAACGAGCAAGGCCTCCTCGTAAAAAAAATAAATAAATTTCTATTAAAGTAGTGAGATGTTTAATTTTACTTTTGAAAATGAACCGATGCACATAAAGACATAAACCAAAAACAAACTGCAGAAAATAAATGGTTCTTAATGAATATTGACATTTAAAAAAAATTGATAACATAATTATTCCACAGGGTATTTTAAAATTAAGCTCATAAAGTAACCATTCCATTAACCCTGTATAATGACTAAAACGCGAACATTTATCAAGTTTTAATGAATGACTAATTTTACTGTTGAAATGTGTCGTATTATCGTCACGTCATTGTTAGCCTTATAAAGACGGCTTCGTTTTTTTTTTAAATTAATATATATTTTAATCTTTATAAAACCGTCTTTTTGCGATAAATTAGCATTTAATTTAAAAGGGCTTAAGAAAAAAACATTTCAAGAATTTATATTCCGTATTTTGTGTTATGTTTCTCGCTTACCTCTTTTATACATCCCTACAGCACAGTGCGGCTGGTTCTTTTACGAAATAAATTGTGTGTATAATCGTAACGTGCCAAATTTGCTTCGAAGCGATTTATCAACTGAGCGAAACATTTGTTTTCAAAACGTGCTTTCTTTTATTTAAATGTTTTAATATATTATCCTGAAGCATTTTATTTTGCAAAATATATTTTTGTCTATTTGCAACTATTACTTACCTTCAAATTATATAAACATTGTTGTTTTTTAAATTTTTAAATTAAACACAAATATATATTTAAATAATCTTAATAATCATTAGTTATAAATGTATAGCTTATAAGCACAAAACATATAACAAACCCAAATAGACTTAAAATAATGTGTCAAAATTAGGTTACCTCAAAAAATGGAAGTAATTTTCGTAACATACAATAAATAGATATTTTTTTTAACTTTAAGTGTATTACAGTATTGCTGTTTGTATTTAAGGATCTAACATTCAAGGCGTAATTTGCTACAAAAAAATTGATAAATTCATATTTTCTCTCCGATTGCTACTTTTCAAACCAAATTTTTATCTATTGATCTATATCTAAAGCATGTTAATTTTAAACAAATAAATTACATTAAGAAAACTTTTTCAATCAAAATGTGATCTGTCCATCAATTGATAATCAAAACATGATTTTCCCTGATATTATTTTTACTTTATGTCCATATTTTAAAAAATTATTAAAAATAATAAAACACACATTATTTACAGATTATGACAACATTAAAAGCCTATTAGAAGATATTAAAAATTCTAACTGTAAGTATTAACCATAAAACATCATTATTTGATGAAAGAGTTTGTTTAATTTTGCTAAAATTTTTAATATGTTATGTGACAAAAGTTTTAAATGCCATTTATGGATTGTACTTAATAATAAAATAATTATTTTTTATAAAAAAAATATTTTTTACCAAGATAGAAAAGGACTCTGAGGGTTTAGGAAAATGATATAAACAAAACAATAATTGAAACACAATTTAAAAACAATCCTGTATATTTATTAGTTTTATATTATATCCATTTTATAATTGATAATTTTTGTTATAGCTTAAATATAAGATATTTAAATAAGACCAATCGAACTAGCCACGAAAAGGCCTTTTAAAAATGTTATAAATAAATGCCATATACTTAACAAAGCAAATATTAATTAATAAAACATATTTTTTGAAATTAGAAACGCAGTTTGGTTTTAGTTTCTGACTAAAATTTTATCCATATTGTTAAGGTATAGTAAAAAAAACCTAAAAGTTGTAGTAATACCTTTTACCATTACTATAATAATAGATACTTTTTTTTTAATTTTTATAAAGGTAAAATATTTTTAAAAGGATTAAATAACTTATTTATCATCATGCAAGGTATTAGAATATAATATAACTTTTCTAAAGACAGTTATTGTTTGCAGCAATTAGAGATCGTGGCCAATACTAATATTATAAAAATTATTTTTTATGCTGGGTTGTTCATATCTTTCTCGTTTTAATTTTTATTTATAGCTCTTATTTAAAAAAATAATTTTGAGATTTAACCTGTCCTTAAACACTAAGTTTTTGGGCCGCAATGCAGCATTTTAACTGTAAAGTAAAGATTTGCTTAACCAGTGACTTTTGCTATAACAAATTAACTAATTTTATTGGGTTTTTAAAATGGCGTTTATATTCCACATTTATATTATATTTATAGTCCGCAATGACCGTTGAAAAAGGGAAAAACTAAGGTAATTTATTTTAAATAAATTATTAACCCAAATAAAATTATTCTAACCTCCTACAATTTTATTAAAAAAACAGATATTTTTAAAGTCCGTAACAATATAAATTATGTTTACCAAAATGTATTTTAGATTCGGTATACCTTTAAAAAAGCTCTGCTACATAGCTTGGTGGTTCTAAGGCCCTTCTTAATATGCAAATTTATGGTATACTTTTAGAAAAATGAAACAAAAAGATGTAACTAAAAAATTAAGCTTGGATATAAAAATACAACAAATAAATTAATAAAATTAATATCATTACTGTGTAGCTTAAAGTTAATTTATTTTAAGCTATTACTTCCTTACACCAAATATGGTTATTGGTATTTCTGCAAGGGCTAATGAGATAAGTTGCAGATTCTGGCTAACCCAATGTCACAAACCCCTTAAGCAAGAAATATATAATTACCCATAAGAAAAATTGTGCAAATTTATTTATTTATAGCTATATAAAAATAAGTTTAATTCTTATCGCATAACAATGTCTTTTTTTTGTGGAGATGAAAACAAACAGACACATCAAATTTATTCAGACCTAATCCTTAAAGGCCATGCATTTTTGAACCAAAAACATACATTACGAAAAGCCATTTTGCATTAGGAACAAAACCATAAGAAAACCACGCAACCTTTTGGATAATTAATTCTTGCTTATGCAAATTTATTTCTTTTGCAGCAAAGAAAATCGTTTCGTTATAGAAGAAGCAAATAAAAAAAGCCATGCTACTTTAAAGTAAAGCGGAAATGCTAAGAAACCTATTGCATCTGATGAAAAAAATAATTTATATCAGTTTATTAAATATATTGTATTGCTACTTTATATCTTAGTATTTATGCGAAGAAGCACTGCTCGAATGTGCTATGTAAAGCTTTTATAAAAGAATAAAATGCAAAATTAAAATTTTAAAAGTCTGCTTTTGATATTAATTTTAATACATAGTGTTGCTTTTTTCGCGTAAGGCAGTACCACTCTAGAGGCTTAGCCCAGTGATCCTAATAAACATTTTGAGTTCTGGGTAACTGAGTCAGTTTTTCTTTTATCTTTTAACTTTTTCTTGTCCTTTACCTTAATATAATAAAAATAGTAATGGTAAGTCCAGAAAGTAGAATACTTCGAAGGCAGAACTCTTTTTCAGTCCACTAACAACCTCTTTCCTCAGGGCATGTACTAATTTCATCCTTTCGTGACCATTTTAGGGGGGCATATGGGCTTACATTAGAAGCGATCTGGTTTGTGCCCATCCAACTTTTTTTCAAGTTTCTTTTTGTGGAATTAATCGTTTCTAGAAATATTTGTGTTTATATAAAGGATCTCTTGATATCAGTAGTCAGTTAAGGTTTTAGAATGCATACTGCCACGCGGTATCTGAAAGTACAGTACATCTGACTGGAATAATTTAAAAGATATTTTTGGCACCTACCATTGGGATTTCTCCCGCTTTTGTTTAATAATACGTAAAAACATATTTTAACAATTTACCTTAACAATTGAGTAGGGCATTCAAACCTAACTTTGCCTTACTAAAAAAAGTTTTAAATCTTTATATTATAAACCGTGTTTTTTTAAATCCTGTAGGAAAGCTGGACTTTAAAAAATCTAAGTTGACAATTTTTTTTAAATTCCATTCCCAGAAATCGACAAGTTAGCATGAAAGCAAACAACATACAAATAAACTTCATCCATGACCAAGGGATGTTCTGACAATTGCATAAAACGTAAAGTTTTCTTTTGCTCAAATGGTAGTAAATCTATTTAATTGTATTTTAGATCAAGTAAAATAAACCCCTTCTATCTTTTTTTAGTATAAAGAAATCTTTTGAACAGGATGGCATTACAACAACGGCTTTAAAATGGTTGCCTTTGAACCCGTACCTATTTTAACTCAACTTATTTGGATTTCCTATGACATGGGCAATTCGGAGAGCTGTAAAGTGACCTATCTCCAAGCAAGAATCTAAAACTCTTTTATCTAACCATTGACCATATATTTTTTAACAATTTTTTGCGAAGTAATAAAAAAACAATTTATTTCCTAATTATAAACAATTTTAAAAAATATGAAATTCTACATATCAGACCGTACGAATTTTGGCACAAAAGTTCCACAGCAAGTCTTTATTCATTTGCAACACATAATTGATACAAGTCGCTTAACTTCCTTTGCAAATCCTAGTTCGTTGCTCTATCTATAAGTTTTTACTAGATCTGGCATAATGCGCTCCTAAATAAAGTTTTTATCACATTCTTTTACCCTATTTTTGTTCTTGCCTATTTACTTTCCGCTCTAATCTTCTTGTATACGCTGCATGTATCCCAAATAAGGCCTTTTTTTAAAATTCTGCTCCTATGTTGGAACTCTTAGTGTAAATAGTAAAAGAAAACCAAACAGTTAATAAAAATAAACGAAAAATATACCAATAGATTTGGTTAATTTTGCTCTTTAAATATGATTTAATTAAAATAAAAAACGGCAAAAAAACAAAAATTTTATAACAATAAACCACTATAAATGAAACAGAAATAAATTTAAAACAACTTTTGCTTTTTTATATCAAACAACAAGAAACTTTTTTTGAAATTATTTTTTTTGTTTTAATTTTAATAAAAAAACTGAAGGCAAGGAAGTATTTTTTAATATAATTTGTTTAGGGAAAAAATCCAATTTTGATATCATACGTAATTTATTATTTCAAAAGTCCTCGTAAGGTACAGGTTAAAAGAAACTTTATACATTGGAAACGCTTCGGTCTTGATCCCGGGGTCTAGAGACTGAGCCTGCTCAAGTCTATTGACCCCTCTAAACTCGCTAGGCTAGTGTTCGGGAGTTATCGACTAAAGTCGGAAATTGACCACAGTGATGATTAAGATTAAAACGTTAGTTAAAATTATAGCAATGAAGCATAACAATTGATTAATAAATATATTTTTTAAATCCACTATCAAATGACAAATACCCAATCGAAAATCAAGTGATTTAGGAAATTTATCTTACTTGGACGAGATGTGAGGCTATGTAAATGATATAAAAAAAGCGACAATTAAGTGCTAAAAGGACATAGTGAAATGACATAAAATATTTAATATGCATTGACATATGTCATTAACCACGTGACTTTTTCAAAATGAAAAAGACATAGTAGAATGACAAAAAGAGCCATACAAAGATGCCACCAAATAAAAACCAAAGCTAGAGGGAAATGAGTTGGTACAGATAGCTTACTTGGGTTATTTTACATTACAGGGAGTATTTATGCCGCATAATATTTGTTTTTTACAGGAAAACAGTTTAATACATCTACCCATATTTAATACAAGTAATCTGACACACTACAAATTAACAATATACAGGATACTCTTTGCTTTAACCTAAGCAACTGTATTAAGGGTTGCTAGCAACCCTTAATACAGTAGCTTTTCAACGGTAATAACATATTTTCTATCTACAGGGTTTTAAAAAAACTTATTGGAACTTAACTACAAATGGTTAAATTAGTACTGTATGCTCAATTAAATAATATTTAAATTAAGTGTCAAAGCAACGTGATAATACTAAATATCAATTTTGTAAAATATATACCTTAATACGCATTTTAAAATAAAACGTAATATTTATATACACACATGCATAGTTAACTGTCATATCTCAGGAACTACGTGACTAAGAAGTAAGCTGTAAAGTAAGGTCTTAAATCAATCTGCTCACGAAAGTTTTCTTCATTGGCTAGTGTTCACGAGTTATCAATTTAAATCAAAAACTGACAGCATATCCTGATTCTTATTATATGCAATATTCTATAAGATTTTTAGCAAAAACATGCCTGACGCTTTGTACATTCAACCAAAAATAAATAAGGCTTGGTTTAAAACCTTATCATGGGATAGTAATCAAGTTATTAGGGTTACATTACGTCAATATTATTACCAAATGGGCCAACATTTATTTTAAATATTTAAGACGTATTCTTCTCTTTATTTAAGAGTTTTAAAAGTTTTTTGCTTTTAAATACATTTTTCCATTTTTTTAATATTTTGTATATTTAACAACAGTTCCGTTTCTTTTTGAAACAAAGCATATCCTAATTCTTATTATATACAATATTCTGAAGAGTTTTTAGCAGAAACTTGCTTGTCATCTCGTATATTTAATTAATCAAAACCAAAAACCTAATTATAGGAAGTAATCAAAATATGATGGTTACATTACGTCAATGTTATTACTAAATGGGCCACCATTAATTTTAAATTTTTTAAACTTAATTTTTCTTTATTTTAAAATTTAGAATGTTTCTGCTTGTAGATAAATTTTTTCTTTTTTAATTTTGTATATTTAACAAATGTTCCGGACCTTTTTGAAAGGAAGCTTATCTTGATTCTTATTCTATACAATATTTTAAAGGATTCTTAGCAGAAACGTGCCTACCACCTTGTATGTTACACCAAAAAACAAATAACGTCAATGTTATTACCCGAAAAGCCAACATCAATTTAAGCATTTTAAACGTAATATTCTCTTTATTTTAGGGCTTAAAAAGGTTTCTGCTTGTAGGTACGTTTTTTTATTGATAATACAAACAATAAAGATAAAAAAAAATAAATTAAGAAAATTAGGAAAAACTGAAAATTTCAGTACGTTTTTTAAATAAATAAATCTGTCCAATTAGCATTCATTGTTTTTAAGGACAACTGTAAACAAAATGATTAATTACACATTTGAAATTTTACATTTTCCCCTCGTCGCTTATATTTTCAAAACAGATACAAAACAATGGTTGTTTGTACATAATTTAGTTTGGGTAGGTATTTTCAACCAATTAAAATGGCTTTTTGTCATATTCCTAAAATAAATAAATATTGACATTGTAAGTATTCTCGTAATCGTAACTAAACTTATTCATCAAATGTTACTTTGTCAATACCGTTTATTGTCTAAGAATTGTGGGTAAGAAGTGCGAATATAATTAAATTTACGATTCCTTTGTGTTAAAGTTAAACGAAGATTTATACACCAGGAGCTGAAGGGCAAAAAAAAGTAATTACTAGACGGTTGATTTGCCGCCAATAACAAGTAAACAAAAAAAATGAAAAATTCATGTTGTCAATAGCCGGCCACCACTAAAACAATGAGTTTTCTGTAACTAAATAAGGACAGCAATCATTCTCGTCGTCGTACCGATATACAAACGTCAAAAAGAATTAAAATAGAAAATAGATAAACGTGCTTAAAAAATAATGGTCAGACCTTAATTTAATTTTTTTTGAACCCCATATTATCCCAGTTATAAAAATGTATAACACTTAAAATTTACTTAACAAGTATGGAACGCCTCTATAGGAAATCAAGTGCGTTTCTTTTCTAAC
>JAHBCN010007737.1:0-41995 GCA_019359885.1 Listronotus oregonensis | reverse complement strand
TTAGGGAAGTTTTTCCCTTTTACAAAAAAAACCAAACAAATCTTCCACTTTTAGTTGTCAACTTTCTTTGATCTTTACGACACCCCGCGGAAAACTAAAATTAAGTGGAAGATTTGTTTGGTAAAGACGAAAAAGTTGCTGTATTTTTTTTATCAACAAAATGGGCAAAATTTTCGAATGATTTGGTGTCTGGTTTGAAAGTTGTGTAAAAAAGAACCTAAGCAGTAAGTTAGGTAAATTCAAATGTCGAAGTTTTATGTCATTTCAGTTTCAAATCGATTATGTATTGTAATATGATATTTGTATATTTGTATTAATTTTTCCTTTTTTTTTGTGGTTGTTTTGAAAAAAAAACTTGGCCCTGTTTTACATTTCCATTATTTTAATGAAATAATAAAGTGAAGCAAAAAGTTGGCTTTTTTTACATTTATCTTTTTGGTCTAATTTTATTATCAAATTTTTGCTTTAGAGTTTTTTTATGGATGTGTTTATTTCAAATTCCGCCAAATTTGCCGGCCCCTGACATTATAAACGTGTCTAGTCGTCCGCGAATTGCAACTTTCAACATCGCGTATTTCGGCTATTTACAGTAATAACAAAAATTAAAAAAAAAACAATAACGAAGTAACTCACAAAACCCAAAATACCCGTGGATTAATTAGTTCTGGTTAGTCATGGTTTGCAATGGTTTTAGCGGAAATTTAGTTGCGGACGCCAAATCCTAAACCATATGTCGTCCGCAAATGTCGGATTCCAAGCGAAACAAAACCAAGTGACACCTGCGGATCTCTATTCCCAGAGGAAAAACGTCCACAAACCACTTATTTATTTAACATTGCCGGATGCCATGTTCCACAAGTCAAAAAATCCGGATATTACATTTTGCTTCGTTTGCTTAAAAAAGTCCTTTTATTTCATCCAGAGTAAAAACAGAAAATCCATACGCATTTCTTTATTCAATTTCAGATCGTTTAAGCAAATCTGTTCGCTTGAGTTTTTCAGGCGGAGCTTTAAGATAAATCGGTTAAATGTTAAATGTCAACTAAATATGCCACATTATAAATAAAAAAGTGTAATTACGCCGTTAGTATCCATATCATTTAACAGAAAGATGATTAATGAATTTTACAGGAAATAGTTTGAATTTTTATTATTTTAATAAACAAATCGAAATGACACATATCGGCTGATACGAAAATCCGAAATGTTTTAATATCCTGGATTAGCTCCGCTTGCGCTGGGACCACGTGACATGAAAATCTTAGGTTAAACATGACCTAACCACAATTAAAACATTTTTTCTTATTTTTATGCGAGAATTTACCATGAACATTTGTGCATTAACATCGGTACAGCCTATATGGTACTACCTAGTAACCCTAACTGGTTATTTAAAACCTGCCTGCAGAAGTCTTCTCTTCTTTGCCAAAACTTGTATCTTGTAAACCTCATCAATAAACTAGGCCATCTTCAAATTCAAAAAAATCTTGGATATAAGATTGTCGTTTGGTTTGTCTGGTTATTTTTTAAGCATTATTATGGGTATGTTTTGATTTTTTCAAAATCTGGGTAATTAAAGTTCTTCTTACCTTGAACACTTACCCTTTCTAAACAAACAAAAATTGTTCAATAAATTATTAAAGCCGACAAGGGAAAAGTGGCAATAATTTTTAAAAAAATTGGCGTTTTTCGTTGACCGGTTTTAATAATAATAACATATAAGTAGTAACCGACCGAAACAGGATTTTTAGCCGAAACCGTAACTGAATCTTTGGTTTTGATTTTAGTTTCGGCCGACACAGAAACCGAAAATTATTTAAACAATAAGATTTCTATTTTATACTGCGACCTAGTGTATTTTTTACATATATACAGACAGTTAACTCAATTTGAAGTAAAGTAAAAAACACTCGAAAAAACATTAAGAGAAGTAGGTAAAAAATATTGTTTTATTTATGTCATATTAACAATAATAATTTAATATGAACATGGTAAAGACCTACCTATTCTAGTAAATAAACTTTTTGGCTAGGCCGAAGTTTTCGCGGAGACCGAAACTGCTGCCGAAACTAGATTTTCTGGCCGAAACCGAACCTTCGGTCGGTCTCTACTAGGCATGAGCGATATTTCCATAACGCCGTTATCGGCGATCGGTTTTAAATAACGGCGATTTAAAAGCGTTATCGCGATCGCGACTTTTCCACCACGTCAAACTAGGGGTTTTCATCATTTGCGGCTATTAGCTCTCGAGTGATTTTTTGCTTGGCATAAATTTCCCTTGCCTGCCTCCTATAATACTGATTATAAACTTTAAAATTTTTGCGTTTATAGGAAAACTTAGTTTTTTTATAAAAAAAAAGTAAAATCCCCCTTAAATCCCTTCGTTATATATGGAGTAATATATATAATTTATAGAAAACTTTAATTCTTTCTTCAAGTTCATTGGGAAAAACGTTGCATTTCGCTCTATATCACTTAACGGATTAGCTTGTTGCATGTTATTTGACGCAATTTCGCATGTTTTAAAAAAATCGTTTTTTCTGTCAATCTTATTTGCGATTTTTGTCAACGTTTGCTATCAGCGATAGTGATATATTGCTCATCCCTAGTCTCTACATACAGTAAGGCCTCGACAACCGCGGGGGTTCCGTTCCGGACAGGGTACCGCGGTTGGCAAAACTGCGGTCCACGAGGTATATTCTGAGTTACACTTGAAAATATAGAATATGTAATAATGTGTATAATTAAGACCCCAAGTTTACTTACATGTATATATGTATAATGTATACATATTCTGCATGAAAATAGAAAACAAAAAACATAAATACTTATTGATATTTTATAAAGGTACAACCTATTTTCAAAAATATGCATTGTAAACAATTCCGAAAAATTGGGTAGCAGTTTTTTGCACGAATTCGCAACGAAAAAGCACCCTTTTACTGCTAATTTGAAAATTTAAAAATTTCTTAAGACGAAACTGAGGATAATTAAAACCGCGGTTGACGAGGCCTTACTGTATAAATAATTTCTTGTTACAAGATTAAGTTTATTAATATGTAATGAACAACTCGATTAACACTAAAACCACGAGTGACACTACCTAAAAAATAAAATGGTGACACTTTTAATTTAAATAGCTCTAAGAGACAATGAGCTTATCAGTGACTACAATTAGCCCCAAGTTTAAAAGCATTATTTAAAAGTTTTCCTTGGGTTACACACAAAAGAGACTGCTTGTCGTCGAAAAGTTGATTGGTTTTATCTGGTTTTTAAAGGATTTTTTAAGGTTTTCTTCGGGTAACCTGCAAGTATATAATACCATAGTTCTTATTGAGTGTAACTGTTTCCAAAGATTGTTTTATAATGAATCCGGCACAATTTAAAGCACAATTTTAATAATTGTAATTCAACATTCATGTTAAAAGAATTCTGACACAAAAAGTATAATGCGTATGCAACACCCGTATATATTTTTATTGGAAGTACAGACAAGAATGTCGTGATAATAAAGAAGGCTAAGCGAGGTCAGAGGCTAAATAAGTCTTATACATTACCAGCATAAAAGACATCTTTATCATAATTGTTAAATGGATTTAAAATCATTTTCTTCGTGAATACATTCTTGTTCATGTTAACATTTCATTTGATACTAGATTAAATCTATTGATAAATAATATAACAAAAGGTTAAAAAAGTGTTGCTTAATGACTTTAACAATGTGTTTCCGTTTGAATTTTAATGGTAAACACTTTTTTTTCTCTGGAATCAACACTCTTTATAAATTTATTTTACGAAACATTCTTGGTAATACCTATTCGTATAGTTGGATCAGTAAAATTCGGTGATATTTAAAAAGAAAAAAAAGAAGCTAAAAAGGTTTGATTTGAACTGGCGGCCGCCTTTGTTTTTTATTATGTGCCGCTTTTCACACGTGTCTGTAAAAATTGTTCATATAAAGAGCACCGAATTGTCATTCTTATATTCAACTAATAATATATATATATATATATATATATATATATATATATATATATATATATATATATATATATATATATATATATATATATATATATATATGTTTATTTGTTTATTTTCTTTGACCTTTGCCTTGATATATTGTTTATACTTTTCCAAAAACCATAAAAAAATAATTTTTTAGACCTAACACTACATAACAAGAACACCTCAATTGAAACGGAATGGTACACAAAAGACACCTGGTCTTCGAGCTATCTAAACTTTAATTCTCAACACCCATTCTCTCAAAAAAAGTCAGTTGTAATTGGCCTTACAGATAGAGCGATATATTTAAGTGACCCACCATATCGAAAAAAAGCAATAACTAAAGCCAAAAAAGCCCTTAAACTTATTAACTACCCTGATAATTTAATTAACTCAATTTAAAAAAAGAATTTTCAAATTTTATAATTCAAACAAATTCCAAAAACGACAGGAAAAAGACAATATTAAAAAATATCTATCCTTACCTTACATTCCTAAACTCTCTGAAAATATTCAAAATATTTTTAAAAATGAAAATATTACAGTTTGCCATAAGGGCCACAATTTACTTAAAAAATTATCTTCAAATCTTAAGAGCAGAATTGAAAAAAAAACAAAAAAAAAGCCATATTATATACGAAATTCCTTGCAAGGACTGTGATAACGTTTACATAGAACAAACAAGCCAATATTTAAAAAACAGACTAAATAGTCATAAATACGACAAACGCAACAAAACTGCTCTAACAAACCACTCCACCAAAAAAAACATACTTTTGATTTCGAAAATACAAAAATTTTGAAAACAGAAACAAATACACAAAAAAGAGAATTCTTAGAAATTGTTTTTATTCAAAATAATAAAAAGGCAATAAACACAAAGGCAGACACAAAGAATTTAAGTATGCATTATTGCAATCTCATTAATAATTAAAAAAAATACACAACAACATAATCATTAATAATATTTAGATAAAAAATTAAATAAAAAAAAACACATTTATTAAAATAAATTAAAAAAAAAAAAATCTTTTACAACTGCCCCAAGATGACCACACACAAAAATAAAACAAATTTCTATATTATTATCTATATGCAAAGAACTCTACCTCACTGCTATTTTAAAATATATTTTACAGTTTTTTACAGTTCTTGATATTAAACACATATTTATTCTTTTTGGTAAAATGGTAAGATGGTGCTAGTAGTTCTATAAACTATCAAAAAATAAATAATAATTTAAAAAAATAAATAGTTGAAACGAAGACCGTTTATTGTGAATATAACTGTTTTAAATGTTAAGTGTTTGTTTGTCATTTCAAGTTTTAAATGTTTATTACACAACAATAAAAATGAGTGCTTTTCGTGAAAAGCCCCTTAGTTTTAAGGTAATATTAAATTTTGATATAGTGTATAGGTAAAAAATTCAATCAAAAAAAAAAATTGTATTGCAGATTGTTTTGTTGTTATAAAAAATATATTATATACCTGATGAAGGCCTTCCAGCGAAACGTCTAATGTACATAAATTGAATAAAATTCTTAGTAAGCAACTGCTTTTATAATTGCCGACCTTATCCCAAGAAAACCGAAAATTTGGAAATAGTATATAACTATATATATATATATATATATATATATATATATATATATATATTTTATATATATATATATATATATATATATATATATATTATATATATTTATAAATTATTCATTTTATAATATTTTTTTTATAAATACTCACATTATTTTACCCCATTTTTATTTTTTCCTTCCCCTTTTCTTAAAAAAAACCGTGAGTCTTATACCCTTAAGGTTGAGTTAGCGGACCGTCTATGTAACTTTGGAATTTGAATATTTAAATTTTCCAGTGTAGATCTTAAATAATATAAAATTTATTTAGATAAAAAACATCTAAATGTAAAAAAAATCATATACCACTAAATTATGCAGTATGTTAAAAATCTATTTTTTTTTATAATTTTTACTACAACCCACGAAAGCTTTCAAAAAGCCGAGCATAAAGGTGTAGCATCTTTAGATGTTTAACCCATTATCCCCGAATTCCATCAATGGTGTCCAAGTAGCGAAACATGCAGATATTGCATTTCATGGCACTTTTAAATGGACGTTATCAAATAACTACTACCTCTGAACTACCCCCATTAATGTCTAAGTCGAGGTCTGAGTAATGGCATCAAAACGGAACCTGCAGTTTGTAGGCTGAATCCAAACCACACACAACAGCACCTTCGCTCGACGTTGTTTTATTATAAGTAGAAACACCTTTTGTATTTGGTATCCTTTCGAATTTCTAACTTCCTGTTAGATCCATCTTCATTGATGTTGATCAGCTTTTTTAGTAAAACTTTGTGGTTCTGCTAGATTAAAGTTTAGATTACTTAAATTTTGTTTAAAATATAAATTGCTTTTTTGTGTTAGGTATATCAGTTTTTAACCTTGTTTATATCATGTTGTATCATTAATTATAGTTTTTAATACCATACCTCTTATAAGATTCTTATATTTTTTTCCTTTGTTGTTTTGCTGGCTTAAACACACAGATAAAAAAAATTACTTAATAAATGAAGCAATCTCGGAAGCAATTAAGAATATCATAACTGGATACACTAAGGAGCCAAAAAAAAAAACAAAATTTTATTTTTGTAGTTATCAAATAACTACAGGGTGTTAAAATTTTAAGAAAAAAATATTTTTTTATTGTCATTTTCATACCACTTTAAATATTTTTATAAAAATTGGTGTACGGCATTTTTTCTCGTAATTGGTCCAATGAGGTGCAAATAAGTGAATTTATTTTTTTTATGGGAAAACGGTGAGTCGTACGAAAAAAAGTCAAGTAACCAAATTTGTTTTAAATTGTGGACAGTGGAGTCCAGTACGGACGCCACTGTTGGAAATAAAAAAATTTTTCTTTATTAAGAAACACCCAGTATAATAGACAAAGGCCTAAAAAGACATCATGCATATATTTTTAAGCCTTATTTAACAAAAAATATTGGTTGGGTTCAGTGGAGCTTAAGTTATCTAATCTTTAAAATAATAAAGGAGCAGTTTTTACGCCATCATTAAAATTTTCATTACCTAAATATTTTAAATCAGGGTCTTGTTTCTTGGTTTCAACAATATTTTCTGTTTTAATTTACTTAAAGCCAAGATTTGCTTTAAACATTATTCCCTGTCAGCAAAGTGGGTAATTACCGGATCGGTAAGAAGTGTAATAATTAATTTACATAATAATCTATATTTGCATTTATTCTCATAATTTGTTGCTTAATAGGCATGAAATTGGTAAAAAACACCTTTTAGATATGAATAAACAATTAAAGAAAGTAGGGTAAAGTCAATTAAATATTTTTACAACCGTTTTTTAGCATAAGTCTTAATAGAAAAATATGAATCCGTGTCAATATTTTATCCATACAGGGACCAACAAATTCGATCATTAAAATCTCAACACCGGTAAAGCTGGGCAAGGGAACTCTAAGATCGACAAAATAATGAAATTATAATTGCGCAACTAAATTTGCTATGCCGACCGTTTCAAATTGTCTCTTACAAAATATTGGTTATTAAAAACTAAAAAACCCCAAAAAATTTAACATGTAATTTTAAAAAAATACAAATTTGATTTTTTTATATTCTTAATTTAGTCCGGTCAAATTAGACCAAAAAATAAGAGTGATGGTACATAAATTTAAATTAAGCTGAAAATCAGTAAAATTTTTCAAACCATAATTAAAAATAACATTTCAAAATTCCCCATCGTTCCGGTTCGTGGAAAAAAATTGACTTATGGTTAAAGGTCAAAAAATGTATTCTTTCGATTCATAATCTTTAATTACTTCTTCTTTGTCTTCTTCTTAATCTTTCCCTTTTTCTTTTGATCTCCTTCTTCTTTATCCTGGGTGTAAGTGAATTGCGTCAATAGCGATGTATCGCATGTTTGTTCGTCAGTATCAAACGAATCCTCTGCTGGTGATTCAAAGTTAGAACACGACCGGTCTTGAAATTCGTGCATGCCAGAGAACAAAACAGTCCAACTTTTTTGTAACCACATTTTACTCGACATTTTAGCACTGCATTCCTTTTAAAGTTACAAAAAATTGTGTTTGGCAGTTTTTCCGGCGCAGGTGGGAGTAAATTCTGAATTGGTTCTAATGTATTATCGACCAACTTCCAACCCCAATCTTTTGACTCTAGCCGATAACCAAGCCACACCTGAACCTGGTAATATAACCGAAAAAGATGTTGATGAGCAGCAACTGAGGTTGGAGGAAGACAAGCTTATTGCATTTGTTTTTTACTTCGAGTGTTTTTAATAAAACATGCATATCGAAACTTATCTTAGCAGGTAGTTTTTTAGGAGCTTTATACATACAAAGAAGAAAGCAAATTCTGTTGGTTATAACTTCTTGTGGAGTTGAATTACTTTTTTTTAAACTTTAGCCCATTGAACTAAATCTTGTTTTTCAAACATTTTAAAGACTGTTGTTTTACCTCTCTTGTAAAATGCAGATTTCGTATCACAGCCAGTTATTGCGTGTAAAAATAGTACATGATTTTGACACTTTGCAAAAGTCTAGGATTTCACGAGACCCTCGAAATTCGAGATTTCTCGAGTCGTCTCGTCTCGATTTCGAGACAAGATCGAGACGAGACTTTTTTGTTTTTTTCGAGACGAGATCGAGAAAAACACTTCGAGATTTTTCGAGATCGAGAAATTATTTCGAGATTTCTCGATCTCGAAAAAATGTATGTGCTACAACAACTCACAGCTCTAAATACGACAGAAAATAGAAAATAAATAACTATGCTAAGAAATAATTCTAATTTATTTTAAACGTGAGAACATAAACCAAAAAAAAAAAAAAAAAAACAATGACAACAAAGCAGAAATTATTTCGATATTTCTCGATCTCGATATGTGCTGCAATAAGTCACAGCTCTAAATACGCCAGAAAAAAGAAAATTAAAAACTATGCTAAAAATAGTTTTAATTCATTTTAAACATAAGAGCATAACAAACCAAAAAAAAAAAAAATAGCAAAGTAAATAAAAAGGACAAAGATAAAAGTAAGTATTTTCATATTCTTAAAGAACTTAATCGTCTTAAACTGTTCCAAATAATTACAAAAAATTTGCGTAATATTAATTTTTTTTTTTTAAGACGACTGTTTCGATTATAAAAAATGAGTTTGTTGCTGGTATTGGTACATTTACATCATTCACAAACAAAGAAACAATTTTAAACTTTCACCTTTTGTACCTAGGTAAATTTTAAATGTATGGATAAAAGATTAAATTAAAAATCAAGAATTTGTTTAATTTCCATTTTTTGGAAAAATGTTTTTATTTTTGTGCTGATACTGGGCGTTTTTTTTGTTATACGTGGCTTTTAGTAGTTTTAGTTCATAGCATATATGTATAGCCTCTGTACAAGGTGATTGGAAAGAAGGCGAAAAATAAAGGCCCGAATTAATTTTTTAATTTTAAATTAAAAACAAAGAATACTTTTTTGCAAATTTTCCTTCGTTTTCAAGATATTTCACTATAAAGTTTTGCTAAAAAAAAATTTAATCACATTGTGGGTGTCGCTAATCTTAGTTGGCGCTTTCAAACTATTACGTCATAAGAAATCAAGTTTGACTTTTGTCAAAAGTTAGACATTTGTTAATCTGTTATTGAAAAAATCACAAGAAAACAGAGTTCACTAACGAAGAATACGGTTATATTGTTTATGTGTATGGGTATAACATAATAATTATTAAAGCATGTGCACCAAAGTGTCTAACTTTTGACAACAGTCAAACTTGATTTCATATGACGTAATAGTTGAAAGCGCCAACTAAATTAGCGACACCACAATGTGATTTAATTTTTTTCAAAACTTATAGTAAATATCTTGGAAACAAAGGAAAATATGCAAAAAAAGTATTCCTGGTTTTCAATTCAGAATTAAAAAAATAATTTGGGTCTTTATTTTTCGCTTCTACTTACCAATAACGTATTTTAACGTATTTTTTTTTTTACTAGATAAAAATTAATACCTTTATTGCAGCCTTGGCCTTGTGTTGTACGTTATAACCCATACATAGATTTTCATATTAAAATAATAACATTTAGTTTTTATTTTCGAGACTCTCGAAATTTCGAGAGTCTTAAATCGAGATCGAGAAATTTTCTTCGAGAAAAACTTCGAGACGAGAGTTTGTTTATTTCTCGTCTCGATGATCGAGACGAGACGAGAAAGTGCCTTCGAGACGAGATTTCTCGTCTCGATGAAACCCTACAAAAGTCGATAAACTTTTTGATGAATATATTTTTGATTAATTTTAAGCCTTTTCTGGTTTTAAGAAGAAATTGGTTTTTTCAGTTGGAGTTCAGTGAGTTATACGAGTAAGTCTACATCTTCACCAACAACAATAGTTGTATTTGTCATGTATAAATTAAAGGACTTGGTTTCATTTTACCTGATATTCTTATAGGTATACTTATGTAAATTTTAATTTGAAATGATAGGTACAATCACCGAAAAAAATATAGTTTTACTTATAATACAGCTACAGAGATGTATATACGTGACGTATTTATGCATACCATGACGCTTACAACTTTTTGAATCGTTATATCTCAGGAACGGTGGCTTTTGGGAAAAAAATTATTAATACCTTTTTTAAAGATAATGTTATGATCTACAAGTTTTGTTAAGAGTAATTTTACGATAAAGCTTACCGTTTTGAAGAAAATTACAAAAAATCCATTTTTTTTTTACCTTGACCTCGAGTCAATTTGTTTCTACGTACCGAAATAATGGGGAATTTTGAAATGTTATTTTTTATTATGTTTTGAACAATTTCACTCACTTTCAACTTATTCAGCCTAATGTAAATTTATTTACCTTTAAATGTCTAGATTTACCGGAGTAATAATTATTAACTAAAATACTCAACTTTTTTTTTCTGCGGTGCTCTTTGAGATCTAAGTGTTGGGTCTCGAATTTGTAGCTATCTGTATAAATAAATTAAATAATTCTGTACGAACATATTTTTTAATTAATTTTTTACGACTATATTTAATTAAACCTGGTCAGCTATATGTTTTCTTTAAAATATATGTTGTAATCTTAAAACAATAACCTGACGTTTCCGCATCTTATCTGTTAATAAATTGTTATACATTTTGTCTTGTGCAGACAGCTGATTTATGGTGGTTTTAGGTTATAAGAAACGTTGACATCTTTGCTGTCACTTGTCACATGTCACAGCGAAAATCTAATGTGATTGCAATTAATGGAACATAACCGTTAACATCTGATCGGCTGTCATGTAATATTATGTTATCGTAATTAGAGCGTATTAAAACAATTATTATTTTTTCGATAGATTCCGCGTTGACATTTGTATTACACGTGTCTTACTGGGTAGCTTTATTTGAATTTATTTTGTCCAATCAGCTGTAACATTATATCATTTAAAAACATTAGAATCGTATTGTATAGATTTGTACCCGTGCAATTTGGGCAAAAGCCAGTTACTTATTTGCCGATTCCAAGACATAATTGTTTGAAGCGTTTTTTTTTTATTAAGATTGTTTTTAATTACATATCTACTGTATTCTAATCTAAATTTTATTTTTTTTTTTAAAGTTGGTTTGCAGTGAACATGGCTGCAAGAATTATATTCTCCGCGATTTATAGTTATAGTTATCTGGTCATCTAAAATAAAAAAATACTTATATCTAAAAAACCTAGCAAATTTAGAATAACTACTAATGCCGCGAGAAATTCTCGTTTCTCGCCTCTCGTTTTCTCTCGATATCTCAACAAGGATTTTAACGCCGAGTGTTAAGCCTATTTAAAAAAAGGGTTTTTAATTAGAATTAAAATAGTATTGAGAATCTATAATTTAAAATGAGATCAAAAATATATCCAACATGAAATAAGTAAATATATACCAACGGTTTTTTTAGATATATTTTTTGATCTAATCTTTATATACTATATTTAATTTTAGAGTAAAATCATATTTTTATATATTAAGGCCATATTTTTGTCATTGTACGGGGTTTTTCCGTATATTTTGGAGCACCACCAAAGCTTTTATTTTAAGAATAAGAAGAAACTTTAAATTACAAGAGTTAAAGTATTTTACTGAACCGTCAGAATTTGTCATCAGATAAAACAAAAGAGCATTGAAAATGTGTTTAAAAATACCAGATTTGGTTTTTTAAATGGAACATCCTGTATATTATTATTTTTTTGGCTTCCTTACTTTACTCTGATTTAATAATATATATATATATATATATATATATATATATATATATATATATATATATATATATATATATATATATATATATATATCTATATTTTTCTAACTATTTCACTTTAAATATTGCATATTTAAAACATCTAGATTGCCGAGAAAACAAAATTTACCGCATTTTTACCGCAATCTACATTTTTTTATAACATTAAATTATAACGAACATTATTTAAATCAGTTATCGATTAACAAATAGGTTTACACCAAAGTCTTCAACTAAGTTTTCTACAAAATACAGCAACTTTTTCTGTCTTCCACTTGTCGAGAGACAAATCTTCCACTTAATTTTAGTTTCCCGCGAAGTGTCGGTAAAGATTAAAGAAAGTTGACTACTAAAAGTGGAAGATTTGATGCTGCCGCTTTGCACACAAAGCAACTTGTAGAAGACTAGTGGAGAACTACTACCTAAACCTTTCGCGCCAATTCTTTGGCAACAAGTTTTCCACTTGTTTCTTTAAATTTAAGAACAGCAACTTTTTGTTTTCTACAAAAAATCTGCCACTTGTTGTTCTAATTTGATAAGTGCAACTTTTAGTTTTCTACAAACGGTCTTTTGTCAACTTTTAGTTGTCAACTTTGGTGTAAACGCGCCTTATAAAAAATCAAAAAAGTTGACAACTAAAAGTGGAAGATTTGTTGCTGCACGCTTTGCTCAAGCAACTTGTAGAAAACTAGTGAAAAACTGCAGAACTACTGCCTAAACCTTTCGCGCTAATTCTTTGGCAACAAGTTTTTCACTTGTTTCTCTAAATGTGAGAAGAGCAACTTTTAGTTTTCTACAAAAAATCTTCCACTTGTTGCTCTAATTTAAGAAAAGCAACTTTTAGTTTTCTACAAACAATTTTTTGTCAACTTTTAGTTGTCAAGTTTGGTGTAGACGCGCCTTAATAATTAGAACTAATTAGATTAAAAATAAAATCAAACTTCGCCATTTGATCAAGAACTTATTTACACTAGTTTGCTTTGGACTACCTGGTTGTCAGTGAAATTATTTTTGAACGTCGTTATTTTTATGATTCTTTTTTGTGTCTTTCGGTGTTTTGCCTCTGTATTGGACTCAAATATTTTAGAACTTTCTATAAATCGTGTTTTGTATAATAAAACGATATTTTAGTCTTTTTTTGTGTGTGTGACTTTTTTAGTTTATGACATACGTGAAATAATATAGGCTTTAAAACAAAGGTTTTTATTGTGTCCTTTTGACACATGGTTTTAAATTGTGAATATAAACACAAAACTTTATGTTTAAATTTTTTATGAATTGGCACATCAAATGTACTCTTTTTTTTAATCCTTTATATTGTAATTGTATACCTGTCTAGTGAGATTATGTCAAATAATGTCAAAACCAGCCCAAATTTCAATGTAACTGACGTTTATGCTTGTTACCGTAATTTGTCAGTGTTGCAAAAAATTGCATTAAATTAGTGGACAAAAAAATTAAAAACCCAAGCAATAATAATTTGTCGTCAGTGTCCAGTTAGTTCCACTTCGCAAGAATGCATTAAAAACCTAATTACCGGTAAGTTAACTATTTCATTCTTTTTATTATACTTATTTGTTATAGCTACTTTACACGGTAAAACTTTTAGGAAAATTGCATTTATTTGAATTATACGCATACGCTTCCCTTAAAGCAATATCGCTCAACAAAATAGGCCGTTTTCTCTCCTTTAATATTACACGTACACCACATTTGAAATTAATATTTTATTTCGTTTGGAAGTTATAGCGCAACAAGCAAACAAAAATGGAAAAACTGTTTTTTGTAATTTAGAGGCACCATTGTGAAGGTCGGCAAAAACATAGAGCTGTAATTTTTGCGCAATAACAGTACTTTCTTTCTGTCTTGCAGGGAAAGTACAAAAAAATCTGGTAAAATTTTACTTTACGGGCACCTCGCCGATTTTCATGAATTTTTGCATACAGGGGTTTTTTGGGGCGCTGATCACGAATCTAAATCAGTTTTTTTCGGCAACCTCTGGTTTTTGAGTTATTAGGCCTCAAAGTGGACTAACCTCAAAATGGACATTTTCCAAAATTCCTCCTTCTTGAAACTGATTACCATCAAAATGGAACATACACTGATTGGGTACTTATTTATTAAATGAATACACTAAAATTTACAAAAGTTTATTGCATATTTTTAGTAAAAAACACCTCAAATAAATTCAGTTTTTTATATTTTGACAACTTAATTATGAATCAGGCAACCAGTTATACATCATAAATCTTCTTACAACGTACAGAAAAGTGGATTTATTTAAGATAATTTTTACTTAAAATAGACAATAAATTATTGTATACACTGATTAGGCACTTATATATAAAACAAATACACTTAAATTTAGTGTATTTGTTTTATATATAAGTGCCTAATCAGTGTATGTTCCCATTTGTTGGTAATCAGTTTTAAGAAGGGAGAATTTTGAGGTTAGTTCAATTGGAGGCCTCATAACTCAAAAACCAGAGGTTGCCGGAAAAAACTAATTTTAGATTCGTGATCAGCGCCCCAAAAAACCCCTGTATGCAAAAATTCATGAAAATCGGCGTGGTGTCCGTAAAGTAAAATTTTACCAAAAATCTTACTCCAATCAAAACAGATTCAGTAAATACCATTTAGAGGAGTATTCTAGTCTGGAAAGTTGAAAATATCGATTATTAGCTAAGATATTCAAGAATAATCTTCTTAAAAGGATTTTTTGAAATTAGAATGATTTTAAAAGATATAGCTATTTAGTTGTTGTTCGACGCAATGAAGTTAAAACCGAAAGTTTAAACTTTAAACTCGTTTGTCTGTAAACAAATTGTTTCGAAACGTTTGTCACACAATCTCAAGATCTAATTAACCGATTTTCTTGAGAGTTAGCATGAATTTTCTTTATATATCTCTCTATGGCAGGAACCAACAAAAAAATCAAAATTTTCAATATTTACTATTTTTAAAAATTCGGAAAAGTTAAAAAAACACTGAAAAAAAACTACTTTAATAATAAACTGAAATACTTCACGGAATAGTCACTACTAAACGAAATAGTCACTAAAGTTTATTAAACTTTGTGTTTCAATTTTTTATTTTTACGTTTACTTTTAACCTATTTGTTGCTTTCAATAAAGTCCAGCCTTTCAAAACTATAGTAACATACCTCAAATTCTTCTTAACATAACCAATAATTGTACGAATATACAGGGTGTCCGGAAATACCGTTCGAATAATTCTAGGGGTGATTCTAGATGTTAAATTATGATCAAAAGTTCATATCAACATAGGTCCGCAAATGCGTCATTAGGTTGCTGTGGCGATTCAAAGATGGCACGGGAATATAGCTTTTATTTTATATCTTTGGTACCATTTCAAATAGCCATCTGAGTTTTAGCATATAAATTTCTTTAATTAGTAGGCATTTGTTAGTGTTTATACTAAATGATTATTTTAATCAGGGGCGTACCCACAGGGGAGTCCTCGATTTAATTTGTTCACATTTTTATTAAACGTCATATTTTTGCAGTTTTTCGTAGAAATTCTGATTCCGTAGTATAAATGACAAAATAAAAAGGTATTCTTGTAAAAAACCTGTCAGGCTAGCCGTTTTCATAGAAACACTCTCCAAAGAAAATAGTGCATGCATGGTCGCCCAATAATAATACAAAATTTTACATCAAATTAGTATCTAGTTACAGTAAACGAATTTTACATAAGGTTCAAAAATAAAGTTTATTTGATTATTATTGTGTTAATAACGGTGTAATTATATAAACCATATTGTTATCGCCATTCAATAAATGCCGGAATACACTTTTGGTTGGGCGACCATGCATGCACTATTTTCTTTAGAGAGTTTTCTCGAAAACGTCTAGCCTGGCAGGTTTTCTACAAAAATACCTTTTTTATGTCATTTATACCGTGGAATCAGAATTTCTAAAGAAAACTACAAAAATATGACGTTATTTGGCTTTCCAATTTACCAAAAATGGTAGTTTTTGCCAGAAGGTTATTTTTTTCTGAAAATTTAAAAAATCGTGTGTACAGTAGAATCTTACTAATCTGGAACTATTAAAAACCAAAGTGTGTCTGATTATTGGAATGTTCGGATTACTGGATTGTATAGAAAAATTCATAGTAAATAAAATAAAACATTTCATACAGGGAATACAATGTATTTGTGTTCATGTTCTACACGTTTTTTATAACTATAAACAACATATCTCACAATTAACTAATTTACTAATTACATAGTTTAAAATAATCTTTAATTAAGGTTTGAGGTGTAGGAAGGGGCGAGGGAAGCGCGGGCTGAGGGTGCCGGATTATTGGACGTGTCGGTTTATTGAAGTCCGGATTAGTGAGATTCTACTGTAGATGTATTGCTTATGCAATATCATTGCTTTTTAAATTAATTTCGAACATTTTTTATGTAAAGTTTTATTCTTTAAATTAGTTTAAGTCAATCACTCCCTAAAGTATGGCCACTTCTTTATTACCAGGTCATTTTAATGTGAATGCGTGTATAAAGCCTAAATATACCTTAGGTACCGGCTTTTTAGGCGTTTAACCCATAATCTGTATCGGTTTCGTCAATGGTAATTAAGTATTTAAATATGAAGATTAGAGACTTCACGTATACCTTTTAGACAATGCGGAAGTACTCCTCATTAACGGATGTCAGTCTCACATATCTACAGTTTAAGGTGGAATCGGCACCATAAACAAACAGCACGTGGTGTTCACCTATGGTCACTCATCAAACTACTAACCACGTTCAATGTTGCTTAACATCCCTGATCTGACGACATACAGTGTTTTAACGCGGCTAAGACCACTGATTATCTATTTTTTATATAAAGTAGCATTTTGTTTTTGTATCCTGTGAGATTCAAACCTCTTTAAGTATTATTAATGTATTATTTACTGACCTAAATACCACATTTAAATTCCAAAAACAAAACTGGTGCAGGATTACAAATTTCCAATTGCTAAGCCATAAAGTATCAGTATCATGTTTTATTAAGCCATAAATAAGTTTAATAATTTATTTAGTAAGCATAAATTATCATCTTGTTCATTCAGTTCTCACTTCACAATTTTTTTATTGCAAACTTAATGCAGTGACTAAAATTGTCCGAATTTTTACACAGCTATATCGGTTATTGGTATTTGTTATCTTATAATAATTGTTTAATTTATGATTATTACTGTTAGTCGACAAATATAACTTTCTGATTCACTTTTTTTTTTAATATGAATAAATACAAGCCTATGGTGCATTTTGTCAGGTGTCATTATTTGCTTTGTAATAATAATTTCCAACAAAACCTGTTATTATATTTATTTTAGTTTATGCCGTGTTTACTTTAAATTATAAATAGCAAAATGGTTTAACCCGTTTTACTGTGGTGATTCATGGAAACTTGCAGCAAGTAACACATATCTAAGCAATAAAATATAAAGGAGGCGGTGGATAAAATAAAAAGGCATATTATTAAATATTTAGGTGATATTGGTGACTAAACAAAAGAAAGTGTACTGGGCCATACAAAGACAGAACGGGTCCATATTTGTGGCTTTCCTTATAAAAAAAAGGGGAAATAACCATCTTATGTATTTTTTTCTAGCCCAGCCCGTCCACAAGTCAAATCGAGATTTCGTCTCTTCCATGCCATCCTCGCCGAACTCGCCCATCTTTCTCTAACAAATAGGGATGTCCACTTAGAAAATACATCGATGTTTTTTTCGATTCAATACATCGAGGCTATGCATCGATATATTTCGATGCATCGGTTAGAAACATCGATGTTTTCTCGAAATCGAGTACTTTTTCTAACATTGCACAAACTGTAGTTGGCCCCTGACAGCCTGACTTTCCGTACAAACAAACCACATGTTTTTATTATTTATTACTCATACATTTTTCTTGTCCACACGCCCGATATGTTAAAGGATGTTCAAGGAACCTACGTAACTTTTTCGTTGTTGTTTTTTTTTTTAATAAAGGCAGAGGGACAATTTTTTTTGTTTCGATTATAAAAAACAACAAGGAATATGCAAATCTTAAGATTTTTGCGCGTACTGTTTATTAAAACTAAACAAATTTTACCACGGCTTCTGCCAAGGTGTCAAAAAGTCAGGAAACCTTAAAATCATTAGCTTGTTATTATTGATTCGATGTTTTATGAAAATACATCGATACATCGAGTAAATCAAAGTTTTTCAAAGCATCGGATCGTTTCGATGCATCGTACTATAAACATCGAGTGAATTCGATGCATCGATGTATATCGAATATCCCTACTAACAAAAATTGATTATAAAACGGACCGGGACTAGTACCAGTACTGATCATTATATTTTTTTCTATTTTAGTTTAATTCGTAATGCAGTATTTTGAATGGACCACAAATTTAGCGCTGTTCCAAATAAGATCGAATACGCTTTGCCAAAAGTTAGGGGTTCTCAATGCTTAAAAATATTATTTTTGTAGAAGACTACAGAACACATGAGGTCTGTTCGTTATTCAGTAATATTTTACAGTATTTTACACTTTTTTGACCCACCCAGTTCTAAAATACACCTTCCATAAGAGCGATTACGTAAAGAAAGAATAAAATAGTCTACACTATTTCTTAATATCAAACAGGCCTATGTAAAATTTCAAATTTAATATCTTTTTAACAAAACGATCAAAAAATGCAGATTTTTATTTTTTTTTTAAATATTCTGATTTATATTGCATTAGTTTTTAAAAAATATGGTTAAAACCGTTTTCGAGATATTCCGGCATTCATGCATGACAGATATCGATAGTGTTAATTATGCACAACTGGATTGTTAATGTCTCGTTTCACAGACGATTAAAAAATTTTGTTTTTTTTTTCTGTTAGATAAAATACTCTTTTATTAACTCTATAATTTCATTTAATTCTTAATTCTTAAAACAAAGGAAATTAACAAATTATCATTTTATTAATGGGAATACTTTATATTTACTTTTAATAACAACATAATTAGTTTAATTGATATGATAGGACGATATTATTAGTACTTAGAAAATGGTAACAAAAATACCTGAAATTTTAAAATACCAAAAGTCAAAATTCTGTCAATATCTAGCGCCTATTATCACTTTTGATATATGTATACTATTAGACCGGGGTCTGGATGGAGTTGCATGAGCTTGCAGAAAATAATTCTGGATATTGTCAGGAGCTTTGTTGGTCCATTTAATTTTTATACCACACCTCTTTAGATATTAAATAAATAGACTAAATAAATGCTTTGGAACTATTTTAATGATTGTTTTAATGGCAATATTCAATTGTTTCTTATGATTAAAGATACTTGTAGCTAGTCAATTGTAACAAAAAACAAGAAAATTAAAATAAAAACAAGAACTGTTGATAACAAACGATTTAATACCAAAAGCAACATGTTATTATAAGTTAAAAAGAAAAAGATACAAAATTATTGATATATATCAATTTTTTTTACAGTGGTTTACCTTTACAAAATCTGGTGCAACATTGTTTTCTCGACGATCGATTTTGCATTCCTTCACCGATTTTTAAAAAAGTATGCATCTCGGAAGCAAGCAATCGAATTTTTTCAAAAAGCAAACATCTTTCTATTTTTTAATTCATTTTCCGACTGCATACTTAGTTTTTCAAAAATCAAAAAATATATATATTCGCTGGCTTTGTTTATGACAGGGTAGGAGTTTTCGATTCTCTCGATTTGATCCCGCCTTTGCAAATTGGAAAATTCGGAAAAAATTACAACTTTATGAGCCATCTTGTATACTAAATTGTCATGTACGTATACCTAAAACGTCAAGACTTACAATAAAGGTCCTATGAATTTTTTAGCTATCTGCACTCCAAATGATAGTTTCCGAATGACAGCTGTCAAATTTTGAGATTTCGACCAAATTAATTAATCCTACGTACTGAACTTGTTTTTTTTTTTTTTTTTTTTTTCACTTTTTCCCGTGCATAGTTGAATGAGGGTTAAGGAAAAGGTATCTCAGATAAAGAAATGTGAGCATAGTTGCCGGTCCTCACATTTTGCATACTCAACTTCCTTTGGCGCCTGGACTAATTCTTATAATTTTAATGTTCAATATAGCCACTACAGCCGCTATGGTTTTACAAAATATACAGAATACTTTTTCATTTATTTATTGTTACCTTTACATTTTCCAATTTTAATCGCAAATTTCTTATATAAATTAAATTATGTTGTTACTTAAAATAAATACGATGACCACTATCGTAAACTTTACAAGCTGTGATGATTTATTGAAACTAAACACAAGATACCTATTATAACAAAAACTAATAATCAGACTTTGAAAGTTGGATGAACTGAAACTGTAAAATTAAACTAAACCGTTTTTGATTTCAGGCAATGTTTTAATTTAATGTTAGTTCAGCGAATAACTATTTTTAAAATTTTCTAAATTAAAGATAAAACTGTTTATAAGAGAAAATAAAATAGCTTTAAATTACATAGAGTTATGACTGTAAGTAATGGCGCATATTATTCACCGTAAAATTTAATAAAATTAATTTGAAAGGTTATTTTTCTTTCTGGCAAGCCTGGAAAATTGCGTTCTTTTTTATGTTTCATGATGAGTTACCTGAATAGTTTGTTTTTTGCAATATGGGTGTGTCACTTTAGGATTATTCTTTATTGGATTTTAAAAAATATTATATATACATATATTATAACATATATATTATATATATATATATATATTATATATAAATATATTTTATATATATAACATATATTAATATATATATATAATATATATATATATATATATATATATATATATATATATATATATATATATATATATATATATATATTATATATATATATATATATATATATATATATATAAATTTTGGCACCAAAGGTGATTTCACTTTTCTGAGACATAAATGATCTTTCAAATTGCTTGAATCAATCCATATAATATATATTTTATGTTTTGCCTATCTATTATTGATCTATAATACCTTAGAAACGGAATATGTTATGATAGCAATAATACCGCTATCACACCTAGGGCATTATAAGCGGACATTATGATAATGCCCGCTTATAATGCCCTAATGCGCTAATATGGAAATTTTATTGCTTATCCAATTTTATTTCTCTCACAATAAAGATCAAGTTTATTCAAAAAATATTTTTTTCTTTAAACAATACTAAAAATTAAACTTTATTTCCAAAATAAAAATTACAATTTTGAAATGTCCCGGAAAATGTAACTGATCCCACTATAGAATGGTCGGTGTTTTTTGTGATGGTAGCAGCGGTGGTAGCACTAACGCTATTTTGTATAGAAGAACAGTCCATTAAAGAATTTTCAATAGTCGATACGGAATTAACCTCGGAATTAACTGAATTGGCAATCATTTTGGCTACTTTGTTTTTGGATGAAATACTTTCTTCTATATATCAGCTACTGAAGAGCTTTTCCATTTCCCATGTTGTTTTAGCGTTTCAAACGAAGCACCTGCCTCAACAAGTAAAGTTGACGATGTGCGACGCAAACAGTGGCCGGTGTAAGCTTCTGCATTATCCAGTTTTAAAAATTTTGCGATCAATGTTGGGACGCTTCCTATGGTATTTTTTCCAATGGGTTGTACTGTACATCGACCCTTTCTATAGGTAAGAAAGAATCTTCGCTCCTTTATTCCAGCTGGTCTTAATGTTGTGTACTTTTTTATTAAATTTAAAGCGCCTAAATCTTCTTCAATGATAGTAAAACTTTTTGAAGTTGAAGTTTTAGTTTCTGGTACCTTTATAACCAAGACTGTTCCTCTATCTTCAATGTCATCAATGGTCATTTTGACCAACTCATCTCGTCTTAAACCTCCAAAAACACCCATTACCAATATGACTTTGTGTACCAAGTAGATATCATCAGGAGCCTTCTTAATAAATTTTAATATTTGTTCTCCTTCCAAAACTTTAGACTTCTTCGGGACGTATCCTTTCGACTTAACTTTTAAAAAAGATATGAGACGATGGTATTGCGAAATGTCTATATTTTCATAGACCATCAACGTAGACCTTAGGGTGGAATACTTGGTCCAGAGAGAGTTCGGACTGTATTTTTCCGACTAAAAATAATAAAGTTTGTTAAACATATGTATTAAAATAAAATCAATAACTTACCAGTTCCTGGAAATATGCCATTAAAACGTTTTCGGTTATTTGAAGAATTGCGTTCGCATCTTTCCAAATAACAAATATGCCATACTCCCGATCATACTGTTGCCTTGATTTAACTGGCAAAAGATTTTCGGTCGCTTTTATGGCCTTTTGTGGAATTTCTTCCATTTTGAGCAAATCGTTAAATAAAAAATGCCAACTGACTAACTGACAGAAATATCAAAGTCAAACTTAACACCAGTCATTATCTACTTACGTATACAGGTACAGGTGCAACTTATTTTTTATATTGCGAATAAATAATGTAATTAGTCATTGAAAAACTCTTTTTTGGGTAAAACATAAAGCATTGTATGCACCACGGCTTTACTGGACTATAATGCCCATCAGGTCGAAATCTAGCCCTCGGGCTATTTCGACCTTCAGGGCATTATAGTCCCAGTAACGCTGTTGATAGCGTTCCAAATCAGCAACATGTTCTCGGCCCTTTTTGAAGTCCTTATACCACTTATACATGTTTTTTTGCGACATGGTATCATCTCCAAATGCCTTTTGTAGCATTCTGAACGTTTCGGCACAATAAATTTCATTCCGCAAGCAAAATTTAATCGCACTTCGTTGCTCAACAATAATTCT
This sequence comes from Listronotus oregonensis, assembly GCA_019359885.1. Classification (NCBI taxonomy): domain Eukaryota; kingdom Metazoa; phylum Arthropoda; class Insecta; order Coleoptera; family Curculionidae; genus Listronotus; species Listronotus oregonensis. Next base: position 18,812 of record JAHBCN010007737.1, on the reverse strand, counting down.
AACCAAGCGTAAACTAAATACTAATTAAGTTAAAGACGTCAAATTTTTACCAGATGTACCAACTTAAAAATAAAACAATTAGCCCGAATCGGCATGCGCGGATAGTTTAAATGAAATATTCACCTTAGTTTTTGATCACAGTGTAGTAAATACAAAAATTTTTATTTTTTTTTATATTTAGGAAAAATGAAAAAATTTGCAATTTAACGAGAAAAAAATCCACCCTATTTTTAATAACTAACCAGAACTAACAAACAACAACTTTCAAACAATTATCTAGTTCTGGTTAGTTATTATAAATAGGGAAAAATTAGATTGTCGGAACGAACATATTTTTATTTCTATACATGAAACCAAACACAGAAAAGTCCAGAAAAATGTTTTATCCGATTTAGCCCCCAAGTCAAAAAACGAGTGGTGCAAAATTGTGGACAGAACTTGATCTAATTTTAGATCGCAGTACTTTAAGAGGCAAATATTTTTGAATAGGAACCTTGCCCTTATTTTACATAAATGTTTTGATAGGATCACTTTCCTTTTTTTTAGTTTAATAAATGAAAAAAAGGGGGACCTCATGCCTTTTTTCTCAAATACCTCGCTCTGTGGGTACAACCTGACCTTAAGACTGATTATGAAGTACGAAAATTGCTTATTTTATGTCGCTTGGTTTGGAATCTAATGCTTGCTGAAAACAATCCTGCCTGCATTTTAAATTTCAAGACAATTAAGATCTTAGCAATTTAGGTTCAATCAGATTATAAACCTTCCGAATACCCCCTAAATCTACGATATATTCAGGACGTTCCAAGTAAAACAGTGCAGTTACATACCAAATTTTAAGTTTTTACTTCCTCGGGAAGGCAGTCAGTAGTAAAACGGGCGTTTTTCAAAATCGAGCATCTCAGAAACCACTTAACATAACTGTGTTAATTTTTTCACAGGTAATTGGAATACTTATGTTAATTTACATATCAAATCTCACACCTTTATGTAAAACAACAACAAAGTTATAATAGCGGGAAAACACACTGAAACGTTTTTTGTTATGTACACACTGCGTATGTCAGACCGGAACTTGGCCTGGCGCACTACCATTTACCCAAATTGTGGAAATCATAATTTATCTTCATTTTTTTTTGGAATGTATTTAGATTTTAGGTAACCAATGTGACAAGATGGTTGTTATTCGAATGACAAGGGTATAAAAAGGCTCAGTGTTTGTTTTGTGTATTTTTAGTTGACTGTACTATAATCTTTTATTAATAGAAAATCACAGATTAATAGAGGCTATTTTATATACCTTAATTATATTCATAAATAAACGACCACTGAAAAATTACCTTAATAAATTACCTCTCATTTAAAAAAAAAACTTTGTAATTAATGTTGTTTTATAAAATGTTTATAAATAATGCCTTCTAAAAACTTGAAAAAGCGCAAATTACTTTTTATGCTACCCGACTATAACATAATTTTAAGAGTTTTTAAAATTACGGTATCAAACAAAAAATAAATAAACTTTCAGCTTTCAGAATATAGGCCGTTCAATAAATCTTATTTTTTGCTTAAATATTTTTACAACCATGTAATAAATGCCAAAGTTACTCTGGTGCCCAAACAAAATAACTCACTTTCGTATTAAAATGAAAGACATAAAAAATTACCATCATTTCGTATTTTCCTTAAATTTAAAAGAGCGCTTATTTCTGCCTTATATTTATGTGTTTTTTTATGAGGGTTCAAAACAAACAGTTATTGTGAAAAATGATGTAATAATACCAAGTTTATTTAAATAACTGCCGAGAGCAAAAAAAAGGACCCTGAAAAAAGAATTTATTTGAATTAAATAAAAATGGAGTTTACTCAAACAAAAAAAATTTTTGGTATGGGCCAAACAATTATTAATTTTGTATTTATAACTCCTTACAAACAAAAAGTTGTATGAAAATAAATTTTGGTTTTATGTAAAGAAGTTATTTATTTAGAGCAGTGTTTCTCAAAGTGGGCGATAACGCCCCCTTGTGGGCGCTGGGGGCCTAGAGGGGGGCGGTAAGGGACACAGAAAAAATCGGGGGGCGCTGATGTGATTTGGGGGGGCGATGGGTGATTTGTAACTTCAGCTACCATATTTTAGATTCACTGAAATTAAAATCCTTCTACTACACAACATCCATTTATTATTTCATATTTTTATTTTATTGTATAAATATAAATTAAAAATATATTAAAAATTTAATATTTTTAATGCGTTTACAAAGCTATTTATATCTTAGGATATTTAGTAACAGGTATCAAACACTGAAAGATATTCGTGTCTTCAAGTGTCGCAGGTGAGGTGCCCACCTCCGAAGACACGTGTTAAAAATATGTATCTATTGTTGCCGCCAAGCAGAGCACTTGCCGAACGCGGGATTTTTTTATGTACCTAATCTAGTAAAAATAAAGAAAAAATAAAATTAAAATTAGAAGGTTTAATTATAATTTACGTTTGGCGCGAACAAATATTGTACGATTTATTTGTGCAATCCTGTATTTTAGTCCGTCAACGTTCGTCGGTCCGTGTTTGAGGAGTGCAGGTGCCCAAATACACAGCCGCGGCTCGCGACCGTCCGACGACTGACGTGACTAGAGCTGAGTCGTTCGCGAACGATTCGTTCAAAACGAACGAATCAGTGCACTGATTCGAATAAAATAATTCCCTGTTTTCAATGGATTGGAATCGTTTTTGAGCCACTTGCTCGATCGCTCTGGATGAATAACGAACGTAGTTTGGATGATCGTTTCGTTCATAAGGTCACTAAGTCAGATTTGGACTCGAACTCGAAGATTTGGCAATTCGGTATTTTATGACGCCAATCTGTCGTTTTTGTGCTACGACTTGCCAAGTGGCGAGCGATTTGTTATATTTCGATTTTGCTCACATTACCAGAGGTGTATTAGGCAAACAATTTATGCGTATTGTCGGTTCGAGTCAGTTTTGGCTATATACCTATTTTGCAATTAAAAGAACTTTTTTTTTGTTTTAACTATTCTTTTGAACAAAGATTTAATTTGGAGGTACATTTGTAGGTTTTATTAATTATAGTTTTTGAAAGTTTTATTTTAAATATATTTTTTAAAATAATAATTATACCAAAATAAAATAAATGTAAATAATTTCTTTATTTAAGATAACTATCACATTTTTTGTGGAATTCAAAACCGACCGAGTCCGACCGGCATCATAATAAAGTGAATCGGTTGCGAACGAATCTTTTTAAGTGAATGAATCAAATGAATCGATCAAGTAAAAGGATTCGAACTTTCCACCTCTAGACGTGACGTTCCGCCGCACGCACGCATCGCACTCGCTCGCCCTCCCGCCACTCCGCCCGCTACCCCGATACTCTTAATATTGTAAAGTTGTATTATTATTGCTTAATGTTGGCGAGACTAATATGTTAATAAGGTTTTTAAGGTAAAAAAAATGAGGGGGGCGCTACAAAATAACTGATTTTCAAAGTGGGCGTTAGACGAAATAAGTTTGGGAACCTCTGATTTAGAGGGAACCGTTTCCTGTTTAAAATAAATAAATTACGTTATCTATTTAACGTTTTAATTCTGTTAAATCCATTTTTTTTATTTAAATAAAGTACATATTTATTTTTTATTTATACTCTCTAGCTCTATTTTTCTAAACCTTGTAATGTGCGACATGAGCCATTTTTTGTCTAAGTTCCCTTTTACCAGTTAGACGTATATTATGTTTAGTAGTACTAGCACCAAATCTGTTTTTTCTTAACATCAACGATCTTCTCTCTGCCACAATCAATCCCATTTATAGTTTTGCTGATGATAGTACCCTTCATTCTAAAATCCAAACTCTCAAGCCAGTCAATAAGCCTGATTTGGAAACCAAGCATAGGTCAGATCTTAAACTAAACTTGTATTGGGGCCCCAAAAAATTTTGTTCAGTTTAATGTTTTTAAAACACAGTCATGTTCGCTATCGCGAAAAATATCTGCCAATGCTCATCCGCTATATATGAGCGGCCAAGTTCTGCAAAACATTTAATCTTGTCGGCGTTACTTTTGAGAATAATCTTCACTGACCATAAACACATAACATTCATAGCCTCAGCAGCTTCAAAAAGCTTGAATTCTTCTTTCGAGCTAGAAATTATTCCTCTCTTTCCAATCTGTATACTTCGTATGTATCCCAAATCAGACCCTCTTTGGAATATTGTTCTCATGTCTGGGAAATGGCGTCTCCTACAACTCTTAGCATTTTCGATTTCATGCAAAGAAGAGCTGTTTGTCTTATTATTGATCCCACGCTTACAAAAGCTTTCTCCCCTTGACCACCGACGGACTGTAGGGGATATGTCGCTCATCTATAGATATTTTTACGGCTTCTGCCCAGCGGAGTTGGGCAGTATAATTCCTCTTCTGGCGGGTTTCAACAGAGCAACACGTATGTAGTGTAACTTTTATGCATTCTTTTACAGTTTAACTAGAAAGGCCCTAAACTTCTCGCTTTCTTCCTTCATTCATTCTTAGAGTGTCCAGACTATGGAACCGGCTACCTGTAAAAGTTTTGCCTCCTCCTCCTCCCAATCTTCAAATATTTAAGTTCCTTGTGAACAAACTCCGTCTTACCACACTTAAGACACCCACGGTATGTTAGTACTTAGGCTTCAGCATTCATGGCCTGCCCAATAATAAAAAAAATAATTGCCTTCTACTAGTTAAACAAAGCAATTTCAGATATATCTAAGTTGGCTTAAATTCAACGTCAAAAAATTTTGGCGCGTTTTTGCCAGATATCGTGCAGAAAAAATAGCGTTCACTTATTTTTCTCACATTTGAAATTTAGTTTCATATTGCTTGATGGTTAAGTATGAAAATTTACCCTGAATTTTGGTAGGCAAATTTAAAACATCTGCCAGTCATAATCACCTTTATAAAAAATAAATTGTTTGACAACGGATCATTTGGCAGTTCTTGTCTCTTCCAATATTAAGTCTGGGACGAGTCAGTGCCGGATCTGCTTGACAGTATTTTATCTGTTTTCTATCTCCCATTAGTCCTTATCCGCTCTTATACAGTTGTTAAATGTTTATTTTTGTTTCAGGTGTAGTATAATCCAAAAAGAAGAAAAAAACAAACACAATATGGGCGCGCGGCACTCGAAGAGGTCGGTTGATATCACGACTACACCGAAGAAGGGTGAAGATGGTGCGGCAGTGGTCGAAGGCGAGGAAGGCAGACTCGAGAAAATAGCGGAGCCCGACCTAAAAGTAACCACGAATGGCACACTCCACAACGAAATTGAATTTGCGGTAAGTTTCCGGGTAAAATGCACAAATCTGCCCTGCGGTTTCAATCAATTTGAAAAGTTTACCGATTCCTTTAACACCGTAGAAAGTGAATAAAGCGAAATTAACATTAGTCTTTGCACATCGGTTTCCGAAGCTTGTGGTTTTGCCTTTACCATTAATTTTATAAATTTGTAATTAACAATTAAAGTTTAAAGCGTAGAGGGGGTCCAAGGAGGCATCTCGTGTTTACTGAGTCTAGGGGAGTTTGATATGGAAACATTTTCGTTTTTAATGTAAATATACGCTAATTAGGACAAACGTTAAATCTTTGTATTATTTTTATTGAATAAAACATAAGTAAATGTTTCGTTATTTTCTGCTATTGAAAAATAAAATAAAGACGTAAACACCATCGGTCTACCAAGACAATAATGGGGGTAGTTTAAAGGTTTCGTGAAGTTAAAAAAAAGTTTTTGTTTATGTCGTATTACTAGATCTTACCAAAAATACTTTAGTCCAGTAAATAAATCTGTACAGTTTTCCCTTATGGCGCAATTCATAGGTCTTCGGGAATGCTTTCGAGCAAAAAAAAAGTTTACCAACATTAACAGGTGGGAAAGGGAGATAACGGGACCCAAAGGTCCCCTCATTTCAGCTACCGTTCTACCGCTAAAATGCCGATATATTCATGAATTCACTTATAAGCGGGCGGACGAATGGTTCCATTACTTGGGCAATAATGTACATTGTTCCTTCAAAATTGATCGAAATGACAAAGCCAGTACCTATCATTGCATATGAGTTTGAGTCCATTCTGATTTTTCTAGAATATTAAACAAAGTCAAAGTTTTTTTTTTCACAATATTTTGAGAGTATCTCATTAATTAATTGATATGAATTGAATTGATATTTTTTTGAAAAAATGGTTTGTTATTAACATGTCTTTTTTATAATGAGACCTAAGCAAGTGTTCAATGATCCCAGAAAATTTCCTTCACCATCTTTCTTGCGTCTTGATAAAAATTTGTTTTGTCCATCTGCATTTTTTAGCCGTTTCCGGAGTTCTACCATATCAATCCAGTGTGAAATGTTATGGATTTTTCGACGGCCGTTTTTGCGAAAAATATTGGTGTTGCGAAAAAATGGTAAAGACCATTTTTGTAGATTTCGAGGTGATCTTCATTTTTTGTCTGAACAAAAATTCTCTAATTCGCATATTTTGGCAGATATTCGCGGGAAACTCATTTTTAGGACTTTGGGGGGCCATTTCCAGCGGGTTCCCACGTCGGAATCGTGATAAACCTTTTCTTGCTCGAAAGCATCCACGATGATCTAAGAACTGCGCCACAAATGAAAACTGTACAGATTTATTTACAGCTTTGGGTACTTTCAGGTCTTCAGTTACTGGACTACTTGTAAAATAAGGACCGAATTCAGATCCAAAAATCTCGGCTTCCTAAAGTACTGACATCTAGGATTAGCCCAAGTTATGTCCACTATTATATTTTAAATAAATTACATACCAAAAGCTGGAGCCAAAATTTTAACCTAATTGCGGTTACGGATGAAATTCATCAGTATGGTTCCCCTACTTATAAACATGAATTTCTCGCGCAGGCGGCCAACAGAGCATGTTTAAAGAAAGTTATACGGAGTGAATATTCGCGGCGACCAACATGATGCGGTTACGCTTGAAAATTAGCCTAATCCCGAGGTCGCGTCGTAGTTTCTCGGAATCCCGAGGGGCGACCAAGTAAGGTATGCCGAACAGGGTTGCGACCAGGGTTAAAGTTTCCCAAAATTATGAGTGACTAACGTCATGCGGATATGATTGCCGATTGAAGTAATTGTTTCTTTGGATATGACCAATTTTGTGGCTGAAAGGCGGCTGTTTCAGTATGTTTGGCGTCCGTAGAACGAGGTTATTTTTTCACGTGACAAATACAACATTATTCGGAAACGGCCGCCAATTGCACAGTTTGTTCCTTTACATGCAAGGAATCTTATCCGAAAAGGGCGGCCATTTCGGTGTGTTCGAATGTCCGAAAATCTGAGCCAATTTGTCACGGGACGAAAATAATGTCACTCGGATACGGCCGCCATTTTCACGGTTTATTGCTTTGCATGCAAGGAATATTATCCCAAAAGGGCGACAGTTTTGGTATTCGAACATCCATAAATGGGGATCAATCTAGCCTTAATTAAATGGACGTTCAAACACTCTAAAAGGACCGCCCTTATAGGATAATATTTCTTGTATGTAAATTAAGAAAGCATGAAAATGATGGCCATATAACTCCAATTGACGAACGATCGAATATAAAGAAACGGCCGTCCTTTAGGGATAATATTCCTTGCATGCAAAGGAGAAAGCGTGGAAACGACGCACGAATCCTGATGACATAATATTTGTCTCGTGACAAAATAAACCTCGTTTTACGGACGATCAAACATACTGAAACTGCCGCCCTTTACCCACAAAGTTGGTCATATTCAATCGAACAAACACGTAATGGCGGCTAATTTTATGAGGACCTTACCCGGTAGCCAGTCGCTCGAAATATCGTTGCTTCCCCTTGAGGGAAACCTGATAAAGTACGACACGATCTTTGGGATTAGACCATTTTCAAGCTGTAACCGAATCACACCGTATGCTGCCTGTGTATAACATTATTATCCTTTTGTTTTAAAGTTATACTAACGATTTATACGTTTTTCGCTGCCTGTTTTAGAGTTAGTTCTACAATGAACACGAGATTTAAATAGGGTGTAGATACTAATGATAGAAACCGTTGTAAGGCTTGTCCTCAAAATTTTAGGTTATGTTACCGTTAACGCGTCTCCTTTGACGCGGTCACTTGATATTAATAATGTATAACAAATAAATAGAATTATGTGAATTAAAATAGCCTTAATATATTCGGGAAATTTTTATATGTTGAAACGTAATCGATATGCTGCCCTCGTCCGAGTTCATATCCAACTTGACGCCAATAATAGATTTTGTGACATTGCATTGAAGATTTGTCTTTCTTCTACAGATGTTTTTTTCTGAACAAAATTGCTTAAAAAACCTATACAAGTAATTCGTCTTTGATCACTGACAAAAATTCTAAATACACAAGATGGTGAAGCTGGCGTATGTTAATTTCATTTGTTTTAAATCAGTCAAACTAAATAGAAACTGGCTGGCGTTGCCAAAAAGGCATAAAAATAATTAGTTTCTAAATCTTTGCAAAATTCCCATAGGCGAAGTTTAAATAAAACTTGGATAAAATTAAATTAAAAGGTAAATAGACTACTAAGAAGTTCTTATTCTTCTAGTTTGCTTTAAATTCTTGATGCAAACAAGAAGGGGCTTGAGTAGCTGTGTGTATGTGTTTACTAGTTGGTGTTTAGTTGTTTAGTTAAAGTTTATTTTATTTTGTGTAGAGAGGGATAGCGAAAAACTCATTAAAAATTTATTTAAAGATGATAATTGTCTGGATAGTTTAATAGATTTGTTTAAAAATTTTAAATAATAAATCAACCAGGGTTGCACAGAGGCACTTCCAAATAGCATGGGGCAACGCTTAATGAAAGCTGAAAACGGCTCCATTTATAAGACACTTATTGTAAAAGAAAAAACAGAATTGCGATTTTCCCCTTATTTTTACATGGGATATTTGACTTGAGTGAAACTTGCTACAGTTAAAAAATTAACCGAAATACACCTTTTGATGATAAAATTTTGTTACTATTGTTCCGTGACATCCCGTATAAAAACACGGATCCTGGTTTTACACCGTTTTATTGGATATCAGGTTTACAAACGTTTCTATGGTAACACTTCAACGTAACGTAATAATGACAACTGTTTAACCTTTAACTGTCTGTCAACTCCTACCTCCTCGGAACACAAAACTAAACTGGCCCGTGCGGACTTCCTTCGCGCTTTATATAGTAATGTGGAAAAGAATGGAAAAGTCTAGAATTAGCTGGACGAATTCTTTTACCGGGATGCCAGAAAGGGAAAAGGATGTCTCCAGCGCCCTCAGGATAATCCCAATGACCAAAAAGGGAAAAACTAAGGTAACATATTTTTAATATTATTAACCTAAATAAAATAATTCTAACCTTTTACATTTCTATTAACTAAACACTAACTAAAGTCCGTAACACTATTGTGGATCAGTGTTGTAGCTTCGAGCAATTTTATAATTTTTTTATTTTTTTCGCTATAACTTTTTTGGTATATTATTATTAAAAATTTGGTAAATGGCCTCAATAAACTTAAAGAATTCCGGATATTTTAATTTTAAATTTGCTTGGTACGAAAATGGTGATATTTAAAATAAATAAATATTTTAGCAGTACAAAGTTTCGTTCCAATCAAAAAACCCAATTAAAAACTATGGGGAAAATCGTAATTCTGAAAAATTTTCTATTACACTCTTTATCTTAATAGTAATGCCGTTTTGGAGCTATGTTTATATAATTTTTTTTTTATTTTTGCCAAGAAATCTCTTATTAAGTGTTGTCCCATGTTTTTGTATATAACATAGATAGTTACGCCATAGATTATAAGGAAAATACGCTTACAATATTTTAAAACGGACTTCGAAAAACAAAAATTGATTTTAATGGATTTTTGGTGTAAAGTCAGACCCTATAAAAAGACGTTTTTAGTGGTATAATGAGTGGTCGGATATGAAGGGTGAATGTCTATAAACATGACGTCATCAAATATATATATATATATATATATATAAAAAAAATATATATATTTTTTTATTTTAAATTTTATTTTCGATGAACGGTCTTGCCAGAAAAAAATCAGTTCTCGGGAACATTTAAAGTATTTAATTGTAAAAGTTGTTACAAAGGAATGATATAAGAGTTTAATTTCATTATTTAAAAGATGTTATTGTATTTTGCAAAATGACATTTTGCTTATTGCTTAAGTCATGTTTTCTTTATAACTCTTTAAATCAATTCCGATATTTATCAACGGTTTAAGCAATAAAATAAAGTTTAAAATATTAAGGTTGTCACTAATATAAAAACGTTTGCTAATAGCGTCACCAAAAAACACATTTAAATAATTGGCAAGTTTAAACAATATTAAAAAAAAAAACAATATTTCCGTTATTTTTTACCTGTCAAAAGTATCAGATGTAACGAAGTTGGCCAATCGACCATTTTTGACGCCAGAGTCTGTCAAAAAAAAAAGTATACACGTATTTTCAAAACCACCTTTTTAAAAAGGTATTTCAGATATTTTATTATTGGTTAAGATGTTGAGTTGATAAGGAGATGTTTTTCCAATAACGCGGGTAGCTCCTGAAAGGTATAATGTTATAAACAGCTTTAACCTGGTCAAAGAGTATCCTATTGTGATCAAAAACTAAGATGAATTTTGTTAAAAAATGAAAAATCTTTATTTATTCTTCCAAATCTACTTTGTCCCCTTAAAAATTTTTCCCCCCCGATAAAATCATTGTGCCAACGTTTCTTCCAGTCCTCCATGCATGCAAAATAGTCGTCTTTAGGTATGGCCTTTAATGCGGTAGTGTTTAACATTGAATCCTTCAGTCGACTAAAAGGGTGTCCTCGTGTGGTTTTTTGAGTATTGGGAACACCCAAAAGTCATTTGGAGCTAAATCAGGCGAAAGGCGGCTGAGCACCGTTTGAGTGAATTTTTGGCCTAAAAGTCTCGAACCAGTAAGCATTGGGGAGGGGCATTATAGTGGTAAAAAAACCAAAAGTTGTGCGCCACAATTCCGGCCGTTTCTTGCAAAAGTCACGCAAACGACGAAAATTCAAAAAAACTTTGTATTGATGTTTCGGTAAAAAGGAATTTGTAGTGCACACACTACGAAAATTTCGAAGAAAACAGTCAACATGATCTTGTTTTTTAACATTTTGTATGATTTTCTGGCCGTTTTTACCTTTTGCACGGTTTTCACGTTTCCGAGTCGTATGCAAAATCCAAGTCCATTACCAGAAATTTTTAAAATTTTATAACTTCCTGATAATTGGCAAGCATCTCTTATTTTTGCGTCTTTTTTTTTCCATGAAATTGAGAAATTTTGGCACCAAACGTAATTTCACTTTTGGAGCCAAAAAAGCCCTTTTAAAACCGCTTGAACGTTTCATATCATATTTTACCACATATACAGGTCTATATTAATAGATAATCGTCGATTCTCATGACTAAATACTTTATTTTTTTGACGCTGCTGTCAATTAATGTTGATGGTCGTCCAGAGCGTTCCAAATCAACAACATGTTCTCGGCCCTTTAAGTCTTATACCACTTATACAAATTTTTGGGGCATGGTATCATCGCCGAATGTTTTGTAGCATTCTAATTTGAACCTTTATGCACAAGAAATTTTTTCCGCAAGCAAATTTAATTGCACTTCTTTTCTAATAAATCAGAATTGAAAAAATGCCAAATCAACTTTTTTTTATTTACAAAACCAAGCGTTAATAAATACTAAGATGTTAGAGACGTAAAATTTTTTTACCAAATTTACCAGCAGTGGTACCAACTTAAAAAAAAAACAATTTGCCCGAATCAGCAAGGGGAGAATTTAAAAAAGAAATAATTACCTTAGTTTTTTTATCACAATAATTTTGCTTATTTATTTTTTTTTTTTTTTTTGTTTTACTATACTGTATAAATAGTTCTAATGGTCATTGAAGATTATTAATCCTAAAACCCGTTGCCGAGCAAAACAAATACGACCCCGCTTGATGTTTCAACGTTAATGTAGTTTAACGATCGGGGTTTTGTCGTGTAACACTAAACAAAAAAAACTACTCAATTTCGTAGTATACGTGATCCGAAATTAAAAATAAATAATAAAACTTACACAGATTTGAGAAGGAAATTTTAAAAACAGTTTATAAAGTAAATGTCACAAAGAATGTTCCGAAGAAAAAAACTTTTTTAAAAATTTAAAGGGTTTTTCCCTTTTTGTCCTTTTGGAAGAAAACTTTCAAAAACCCTTTTCTCATTGAAATTTGAAATTTCACGAATTTTTTCCCTTTTAAAAATTGATAGCTTTTATAGGCCACTAGACGACCCGGGAGTCAGGGGAATTACAAAAAATTTTTTGATTCGTTTTAAAGTAAAAAAATGTTTTCAGCCTCTGCAGTCGTCTTTGGGAATTGTTATAAAAATTTAAATATTCTTTTGGTTTTTGAAACCCCTGATAAATTATTTTTTTTTAAAAAATTTTTAAAAAAAACGGTATTTTTTTTTTTTATAGATCTACAGTCTGCTCTGGAATAAATTACTGATAATTCATTTTTTTAAACGTTCTTTACCCATGGGGGGATAAGCAAAACTTTTTAAAAATTTTAAAATTTTTCCTGGGAAAATTATCCCCCCCCCCAAAATTTATTGGGAAAAAAATAAAGTAGCCGCAGATAAATGATTTTTAAATGCAAATCGATCTTTCGCAAAAGTTAAAAATTACATCGCAGATTTCAAAGGGGAAATTTAGATCCCCCCAAATTTACTGTCATTTCACGAATTTTAGATGGGCTCGGTGAATAATGAAGAAGCTTGGCTAACGACTTAGGTACTGAGTTTCTTAGTGACATCACATTCTGCTAAAAAGTCTCAATTTTTTTTTTATTTTCGGGTCTGTTTGTATTTTAGTTTTTTTAAAAAAGAAATCTACATGAGGCATGACAGGGGGGGAAAAAAAAGTTAGCCAGAAAATAAAATTTTTATCTAAGAGCACCTTCTGATAGATGACGGCACTACAAACAGTTTGATTGGGAAAAAGATTTTCTTTTTTCCTCCATAAATTTATTAAAGATTCCCATGTTCAAAAACAATTTTAAAAGGGGGATTTTAAAAATTTCCCCCCGTTTCCCCAAAAATTTTTTTTGAACTAGTTTGGTCAGTACATCTACACGTTTGGCAAATTTTTTAAAAAATGCTGGTATTTCTTGCAAATTACCAAAAAATTTTGGGAATTTTGGAAGCAGTTTTGGGAATTTAAAATTAAAATTTGCCCCCAAAAAAATAAAAATGGGCATATGGAAATTTCCCCAATCCTTGGGGGGACCCAGTATGCCTTCCACTCATTACGGCCGTTTTTCCCCTTTTTAGCAATTAGTTTATTGGTTGATTTTGTTTTTGGGGAATATTAATTCAAAACTTGAAAAAAATCTTGCGGGGGGCTCTGCATTAAAAATGGGTTTAGATAGGCCCCGAAACGTTCTTAGGTTCCCCTTTTTTGAATCCCCGTTATTACTAAAAACCCGCGTCTTTGCGGACACATCGTTGTTTTTTTTCCACAATTACCCCCGATTTAGTTTTTGACGAATTTCTTCCAAAATTTTCCTGGCATACTTAAAAAAACAGTCCAAAATGTCATTTTGAATTTTTTTTTAAACCCCTTTTAAAAAAATGCCTTTTAAAAAAGTTTCCAAAGTTTTGTCAAGTTTTGGGGAAATTAAATTTTAAAAAGGCCACAAAAAATTTCCCGGGGGTTTTTTGAGACACTCCCTCTCATGCCCCCCCCCCAAAATTTAAAAAATTCCAAAATTTTTAAAAGCAATCAAAAATTTTAGAAAAAACTTTACCGTTTTTTTTCCCCCTTTTTAAATTTTTGAATATTTACCCAGTAGGCAAATCTAGTTTTTCCCCTTTTTATATTTACGGTCCCAAATTAAAGAAAATTTCCCAAAAATTATGTAAATGGGGTCGGCACGTTTCATGTTTCTTTATTTTTGACTAAAAATTTTAAAACCCTTTCCCCAAATTTTGGGGGCCACGATTTATCTCCGCCAAAAAAAAAAAAGGAAAACGAAAAGGCATTTTTTATTGCATCCACCCAAAACCAATGTTTCTTGAATACACTTACATTAAATTGTCTTTTGTACGTTTTTTACGATTGAGCCCTTTTTTATGGAAAATTTGGAAAGGAGTCCAAATTGCTTTAATTTAATTTTTTTTTGCAAAAAAACTTTTAACATTTTTTAAAAATTTTAAAACCATTTAATATGTTTAATCAAAAAAAAAAATATAACCTAAAAAGCCCAAAAAATTTTAAATTTTTTAAGAAAAAATTTAAAAATGCAAAAAAACACCTAAGGGTAAAAACAAAATATTCCCCTTGAAAACGGGAAAAATAAACCGGGGGAAAAAAAGAGGGGAGGGAAATTAAACGAAAATTTGTCATTTAAATTATTGGAAACCAATATGTTTTTTCTAGGCCACAACCCAAAATTTTAAAATTTTAATTTCTTTTCCTTTTATTTTCCCCTTAAAATTTTTTAACTTCATTTTTCCCCGAAACCCATAAATTTTGGGTTTTTTGGGAAAGGGTTTTCCTTTAACCCAAAAAATATTTTAATGATCCCCAATTTTTTTTTATTTTTTTTTTTTTGTTATCTCCTTGAATTTTTTTTTTCCTCAAAAGCGCAAAAATTTTTGGGGGAGGGGATCAATTTCTCCTTTTGGGAAGACAAAATAGGATAATAATAATTCCCCCGATTTGTTTTATATTTTTAATTTTCTTTCCCTGTTTCCCCGAACTTTATTTTTCACCAGGAAAAACGGTTTTAAATTTGTTGCTGTGCAGAAAGGCACTTAGCCGTTGATAATGTGGTAAAAAAAGAAGTTCAAGGAAAAGTAACGGAAAAAAAAAAAAAATTAAACAAAACGTTTGGGTGATTGACACCATTTTTTGTTGGGGTTAAAAAGGGTTTGGGCTTGGGGGCCCCCAGGAAAAATTTTTTTGCTGCTGCCGACGTTGAAAATAAAATTCAAAGTGGATGTAACGGAAAAATTGAAAAAAATTAAAAAAAAAAATTTTTTAATTAGTAGCAAGTATTTTGTTATGTTACCATAGGAGTAGTTAAGTGGGTTTTTTGCACAGCAACAAATTTTTAACCGTTGATAACGTGGTGAAAAAAAAAGTTCAAGGTAGCATGTAACGGAAAAATTTTAAAAAAATTTAAAAAAAAATCGTTAGATCATTAAAGGGAAAATAATAATTGCTGAACCATAGGGCCCCCTTTAGTACAGCAACAAAACCCCAAACCGTTAAAACGTGGCGAAAATGAAGTTCAAGGTAGCATGTTTTTGAAAAAAATGTTTTCAATTATTTTGATATTTAATTTATAGCAACAAATTAGTAAAAATCGTATTATCGTTTTTATTAAGAATTCCTGCTTTCTTTGTATAAATATAGTTTTTATTTAAATTTTTTAAATTGGTTTGAGAACAAAACCTTATTAGCAACCAATTAGCAACAAATTAGCTAAAAATTTCCATGAATGTTTTATCGATTTTTCCCAATTTTCCCCGGGCTACCCTGTTTAGAACTTACAAACTTTTCCAAATGACCAAGGACAAAGATAAAACTTACCCAAGTCTAAATGACATGGGAACTGAAAATGGAAAAGGGGGTTTCGAAAAATTTTTTTTAACATTAAAAAAATTTAAGCCCCCTTCCCAACGAACACAGTAAGAGAAGGGCACGCCAAGTTTGCCCCAATTAAGTTTTTAAGAAAATATATTATAAATGCCATTATTTGTAGCTGTATTTTTTATATTGTGTTTCCTATTCTGCATTAAAACTCCGTTTTTTATAATGTATTACCAGATCAAAGCACCTTCTTTATTATACACCTAATTATTTTAAACCTATTTTGCTAAACATTTCAGCTTCTGCAGTTGTTTTTAACCGGGGGCCTATAACACAAATCTAACTAAATTTGGTAACACAATCAAAAAAATTTAAAAATTATTTTTTTTTAAAATTTTAGGGCTATGTTTCTTTTTATGTAAAACACAGATTTGTAAAAAGGGTGCTTAGACTCTTTAAAAGCAAGAATTATGTTTTTGTTTATTATTTTTATTTATTATGGAAGGAAATAGCATAAGTAGCGAAAAAGTATTTGTTTAGTGTCGATAAAAAACCCGAATTGGACGTATGAAAGGGGATACTGTCTGGCAAAATTTTAAAGAAAGCGGGAATGGTGAGTCGTTCGTTATTGGGCAATCAGCAATCATGATTTACTTACAACCGTATATGAAATTTTTGACATTACCAACTGTTTATAATTTTTTTTCATCGTCGGGGAATTCTTCAATATCGTCTACCATGAAATCATCAGCAGCTTTTTAAAAAATATTTGCAGAAAAAACAGGTTCACGGGGTAGGTAGTTCAAACAAGGAAATTTTTCTTTTAAAATTCCAAATGCATTTTCAATTATTTTTTTGTTCGTTTATGAGCTCTGTTAAAATCCTGCTGTGCTTGTTTTTGGTTGAAGTTAACTCCATGCATACAAAAACCATTTCATGATACTGACCCCATTTTTCCTTACCAGTGCAGAGCAATCAATTTCTTCTGCTGCGGAGTTAACCTTTACCACCGAGTTGGTTATTATTTAACGCGGGGCCCAAAATTTTTGGGGTTTTTTTTTCACAATGCTGCCTGCTAGGACAAAACCTTTCCTTAAACTTCCATCACTAGGAAAATTAAAGTCAATTTTATGTTGAATGGGAAATTTCCGGGGGAAGAAACCTTCATTGTCACTTTCCGAGTCACTTGACCATTTTACCGAGACCGAATGTTTGAATGAGAAAGTTAATATAATAGTTAACCCCAATTTACCCACAAAATATAAAAGGGGAGAACAATCGTGAAAAAAATTGTAACACAATTATACAAGTGCCGAAGTTGTGTTACAGAATACGTCTTCGATACAACCCTAATAGTATATTTCATTACCAGTACGAAAATGAGATTTTTCCGTGGGGCGTGACAAATTCTCGTGTGGGGGCAGCCAAACACGGGGAAATCATGCAAGAACGGAAAATCCATTTCTGGACGATTTTTTTTTTTATACTTAGGTACCTAAAAAAAACATAAAAAAAAAAACATCGAAAAAAAAGATTTAAGAAAATTGCGATTATTTATTTTTTTTTTTAAAACAAAAAAAAATTAAAAAAAAAAACGAATTAAATCAAGAAAATTATTTTTTGGGCGGAACCGTTATGATTATTGGTTATATTTATTGTAAAATTTTATTATTCTTTAAAAAATAAATTTTTTTTATTTTTGTTGAACCCAAAAAAGGGGTTGGGGAAGGGGTTTTGTGTTTTTTTTTGTTTTTTGATTTTTTAAAAGGGCCCCAAAAAAACTTTTGGGATATTTTTTTTTCTTTTTTTATGGACCCCTCTATAATCTTCGTACTTTGGGAAAAACCTTTTCCCCCCCCGTTTTTTAAAAAAGAAACCCTGCCGTTTCTACCAACATGGTAAAAAAGAACGCCTTAGTCCATGTCCGGTATATTCTTCGTGATTTTGCAACAAGTTTTAATCCCAAAAAGTAGACACCCAACATGTTGAGCGTAACATCTTTGGTTTCGGTATGCGAAAATTTCTTCTACTCTCCATATTTTTAGGGGGGAAATCTGCGTATTTACGGTAAAGTGTACAGGATTAATTTTTTAAATTTTTTTATTGGAAAAGGTAAAACTTCTTGACTTTTTGAGTTTTTTTTTGGTCTCGTAAGAAAACCCCAAGGAAACCCCTTATCTTCCACATCTAAACCCAAACGTATTAAATCATCTTTAACACTAAAATTACTTTTGTAGTAGATATTGTCCATCTGAAAAATTTCCAAAAAATTTGGTTCCCATTTTTATGTAAGAACCCGGGTTTCTTTTTGGGACATATCCTACAGCTTGTTTTTTTCAAAAAAAAGGGTAGTTTTTGGGGGTTGGTTGTGAGTATTTTTTTTTTTGAAACAACTCTTTGGAGAATGCTCATGGTGGATGACTTCCATGATTTGGGGGTTTTTTGGGAAAAAAAAACTAAGAGAATATCGTTACTCACAATTTTTATTCTTTTTCTGTTGTTTATGTTCATATCTCAACATGGGGGTTTACTGGTTTTAAAAAAGCACCACTTTTGCCGCTTGTTGTATTATAATATCAATATCCATTTCCTTCCCCAAAAAAAAATTAATTTTTTGAAAAAGGGGAAAATTTTTTTGACAGAAAATAAAAAATGTCATTAATAAATAAACCCTTGTTTTCATGGATGAATTTTTGTATAAGCCAGGAAAAGGAAAAAAAAATTTGCGCTGTTCTAAAATTTAATTTACTGTATTTTTTTAAACAGTTGAAAATGTGGGGGTAGCGCCAAGGTAATTCAAGTTGGGTTTGGGCAGAAAAAAATTTTTAAGGGGTGAAAAATATTTTTCCCAAATTTTATGTATAACTTGGGATGGTTTTTTAAGGGCCCCCTTATATGATATGTAATATCAGTTAAAAAAAAAAATTTTCTTCTTTTTTTGGGGGTTTAAAAAATTAAATACAGATGATGGGAAACATTGATATTTCAATATAGATTAGTTATTTAAACAAACCCCCCCCTTTGTAATTTTTTTTCCTCCTATACATGTTTTGGGTTTTAAAAAAATTAATACTCTTTTGTTTCATAAGTATTTTTTTAAATGGTGAGTTGTTTAACGTAAGTGCTAATTACTAA